>JBBPLC010000602.1:0-15400 GCA_038089535.1 Hemileccinum rubropunctum
GGAGCCCACGGGCACGCTATCGCCCGATGGTTACCCCTGGGGTGCTACACTATACGATTTCTACAAGGTCAACACAGTCCCGGGTGACGAGTCTGCGATGTCGCACATGACTAGCAGTGCGCTAGTGCAAGCAATGAAGACACTGGAGGAGTATAATGCCACCGCACCAGAGTTTGAGTGGGCATTGTCAGAGGGCACACCGAGGGACGAGGGTGTCGCGAAGACGGAGTTGTCGATCACGGGCGTTAAGGCAGATGCACCCCAGATAGCTCTCGGCAATCGTATATTTTTCGACTGGAGTGGGGAGGATGAGTGCGACTGGATTCTTAGGAAGCAAAAAGGGCAGAAACGTAACAAGGAAGATGAAGCAATGATTGTCGAACGGGCTGTAGAAACTGACGGTGGTGGCAACTGCGAAAAGAGCATCGACGGAGATTACGACGAAGACGATGGAGGAGCTTCCGAGCATGACCATGAAGCGGAAGATGGGAACAAGATCGTGTCCGACGATATGGAAGTAGACCCTGCCTCTATCCCACTTCCACCGGAGATTCCTGTCACCTCACCTTTCCATCCCAGTCACTATCCTAAACCATGGCCTTTCGTTCCCTTTGAACAACCTGTGTCGATCCGTCTCCAGGAGCGCATCCCGTCATATCTATTACCGCGAATACTGTACGTTCACGATCCATTCAACTTACTTCCCGCGCGCGAGCAAAGGTTCCGCAACACGTCGTGGAACTCCCGACCCGACCTCGTACGAACGTACAATATCAAACATTCTCTAGCTGCGCACAGGGATCCTGAAGAAGAGAGGCAGAAAGCGGAGGAGTTGGAAGAATTCAAAGCTCGCACGCTGATTGTCTTGAGATACAGACGGACAAAGGAACAGGTCAAGAACCACGAATCTGTGATTGAGGTCCCGCTCCCTCCTCATCTCCGACGTATGACTAGCGTTGAGGAAAGTCACTTGTACATCTCTCCGGTCGCCAGGGTTAGGGAAGGGCACCACTCCATCATATACAAAGGCGAATGAGAGCTACCTCGCGATCTCTTTGTGAAACCAAAAATTTGTTCAGGTTGCTTGAAGGAGAACATGGAGAAGGAAATACAAAGGTTGAAGGATACGGGACGATGGGAGAAGTTGCTGAGAGCAGCTGGATGGGGCCTGACAGGTTTTGCGGGTTACCAGCCAACTCAAGCAGAACTGGACGAGGTCAGTGACCCTAGCAGCCTTAGGAGGGATGGGGAGGTCATTGACCGGGAGATCATTTTCATCGTCTCGCCCACCTTTGCCCATCCATCTAGCCTCCTGGAAAAGTTGGACGAATGCAGTGCTTGGGATGCGATGATGAAAAACAGAGATATGAAAACTATAACCTTTGATCTAACGGACGAGGACAAATCAACAGAAGATTCTCATGTCGCCATCATTCGGATCAACCCACCGTACGAGAACGACCAGAAAACTTGCAAGCATAGGTCTTCCACTCCTGCAGTTCCACGCACGGCCAGGTTCGCTGTTATTGCAAAACTATCCCTTGAGAATGATTACCACATTATAAGGGAGGCACGCAATTACCAGCGGTTTCCCGAACACTTTTTCCGCCATTACGATGGATATACCCTCATGGACCAACTACATATCATCTTACCCGTCCACGCCATCGTTCCGCAATTTTATGGTCACTACACGCCCCAGGACGATCCAAGCGAAAAATCATATCTCAGTCCAATTCTTCTGCTCGAACACTGTGGTGGTCCCATCTTTCCCGAGATGCTCTCTCATGAAGACCAGGAAGAGTGTGTGAGTATGCTGTTACGATTTCACCATGCTGGATGGCTCCACGGGTCTCTCTTTCCACGCAACTTCCTCGTTCAAGTGGGTCAGCCGACCGAGCTTCCACCACGGAAGTTGTGGAAAGCTCACCTTGAGCCGAGTTTTCGGTTGATTGATTTTGGGAGGTCGAGAAAGATTGAAGGAGTGACAGAGAAGCGAGTGGAGGAGCTAGCGGCATTGGAAATGTTTCGGGAGTTGCGTGGCAAGATGTCCGTCACACCTCTTACTAGCACACATCCCAACGTTGGCGACTGTTCCAAAGTGTGAGGACTGGGGAATGTTGGACTCGAGCGGCGAGTTACTGACTAGTATAATGTATATATTGTATCATCTTGTTTGCTGGTAACTCGAATAGGTGTCTTTTTTTGCTAGACTGTGCAAGTTTCCTTGTAGACGAAGAGGTTGAACTTTAGATACAGGACGACGAGGGAAATTACTGAGAGAGCAATGCTCGTGGATTTGCAGACCTTCGATCTATATCTCCCCGGTGACGGTTCTCGTGAAGGCTATTATCACTAGATCATCGCCGGAACTTACTTCTTCTTTGTCGTCGATGACGCAATCTTGCTATTAGAGCTGGCCCACGGAATATAGGACGTCAGTGAAGATCGCAATCATGATGATTTCATGTATTCCTTCTGAGATAACTCATTTCCCCCCTCAGGCTGTAGTGCAAGAGTCGCGAAACTGTTGATAGGCTTTACATCGTTGGTTCCATCTTCGTGATGCAAATCACCTTTCTTTGGCACCGACTCGGGGCCGTCTTACTTCCCAGGTACCAGTGGCTGAACTGGTCATACACACCTACTTGTTCCTAAAGAAGTTATGCGTTTGTGAGCAGACTGATGAATTTTATGCAGAACTTGGACGTGGATTACTCCTTTGAGGTCTCGAGCTCAGGCAGGCAATTCGTCAGCAGACAGGAGCACCCAAGAGGAGTGATGGTACTGGCTGAGTCAACAGTCCCCGGGAGAGGCAGAGAACTTGGTGACGGTCCTACAATTTTTTCCTTGCTTTCTGTTGGAGCTGTAAGTAACTGATAACTTTGGACAATGGAACTGTAACACCACAGACATCTATGACATAGTAAGGTTGTTCCGTGAAGTTCCTCCGAGTCTCCGACTCGGGGTTTGCCCCGGTTCCCAGGGCACCCGAAATAACGTACATGTATATCAAGATCGGATTCTTGACCAATTAAACACCCTCCTAACCATAGGTTGTTGTTAGTACGCAGCAAAGTACGTACAGTAGACTCCCTCCTAACACATACCAGGTATAACCCATACTCTTTCATAGGACATACATTTTTGGATTTCCCGAATCAAATTTCAGGGCTATGGTCCTCCCCAATAACCCATACTCCCTAGTAACCCATACCTCCAGGGCTATCCCGAGAGGTATGTGTTAGGAGGGAGTCTACTGTACTAACAAACAAGTTTGCCGCAAGTTGGACTCGCTAAGGCCTAGGAGCCCAGCACCGCCACCGGTCCAGGTTCAATCCGAGTCATTTCGATTCAGGGGTCGACGCGTAACATGAAGACGGTGTTAGTTTTCATTTCGTAAGTACCTTTTTACTATCGCCGCCATCGCACTCGTACTAGCAATTCAGTCTCTTTCCTCGTCGACATCGCCTGTATCACAATTCGGTATGACTCGGACGCATATCACAGTACGTACAGAACTCGCGGTGATTACTCCTACCTACACGTTTAATCCCCTTTTTCTTTGATTCTCCGCCGTCTCAACATTTACTTATAATCCGCTAGGCCTCACTTCAGTTCGACACCCTCAGTCGTTCGAGTCGTCCACATCGACCAAGCCCATCTTCTTTTCACTCTAGTCTGACTCTCGTCACTGCCTGATCCCTCATCGCCATGGAATGTGGCGAGCCCTTGAACATGCCCCAGCCCGAGCCACCGCATCAAGAGGAGCCCTCATCGCTTGCTGGTACGCGAGAGAGTCACAGCGGCGACGAAGCCGCTGCCACTAAAGACGCGATGGACGTGACAACGGACAACTCAAAGGATATGTACGTTTGACTACGCGTGTCTTATCATCAAATATCCTAATTGTGCTTTTCGGGGTGATCTAGCACAAGGAACGCGACGGAACTCTCCACCAAAGACGAGGCAATACCCCCCACGCTCGATGAGACTAATGAGTGGGTCCCATTATGCTTGAATCACATGATGCCGTCTTCAGTCCTCACAAGTGTTCATAGCAGTACCAAAGCTGAGCCGCGAGAGGGCCACTGCAATGACAAAGCCACTGACACCAAAGACGCGATGGACGTGACGACGGACAGCTTAGAGGACATGTACGTTTAACTGCACGCGTGTCTCATCATCAAATATCCTAATTGTGCTTTTCGATGTCATCTAGCGCAAGGAACGCGACGGCACTTTCCACCAAAGACGAGACAACTCTCCCCACACTCGATGAAACTAACGAGTAGGTCCCGTTCTACTTTGATCACATGATGCCATCCTCAGTCCTTACACGTGTTCGTATCAGTACCAAAGTTGAGCCGCATGCAATAGAGACGAACCCCAAGGGAACGGATGAGACAAATGTGGATAACAATGGGATGGATATGTCGCCCGGTAATAACCCGTACGTTATATCCGTACCATCGTGTGCAGGATATACAACTCAATTGTTACTTGCTTCAGTTCTGTTTGCGCCCCCCTCACTAGGTTGCCGCCTGGACGCCGGGGTGAAGGCCGCGATGCTAAAGAGATGTTTTTCCACACCGTCCCTAAATCGCATGGTGGTCCCGACAAGAAACGTGCCGTGTTCCGCGTTTGGCCCCGCCGTCCAGATGGCAAGCCCATCGTGCCAACTAAGGAGCCCACAGGCACGCTATCGCCCGATGGTTACCCTTGGGGTGCTACACTATACGATTTCTACAAGGTCAACACAGTCCCGGGTGACGAGTCTGCGATGTCGCACATGACTAGTAGTGCGTTAGTGCAAGCAATGAAGACACTGGAGGAGTATGATGCCACCGCACCAGAGTTTGAGTGGGCATTGTCAGAGGGCACGCCGAGGGACGAGGGTGTCACGAAGACGGAGTTATCGATCACGAGTGCCGAGTCTGAGGTACTTCGTGGGGTAATCGGCAATCGTCCAATTCTCGACCGTAGCGGGCAGGATGGGTCCGACTGTGCTCTCAAAAAGGAAAAAGAGGAGAAACATGACAAGGAAGATGAAGCAATTGTTATTGAACAGGCTATGGAAACTGATGGCGGCAACAAGGAAAAAAGCAACGATGAAGACGACGACGGAAAGGATGAGGGGGCTTCCAACCATAACCGTGAAGCAAACGAGGAGAACAAGACCGCGTCTGACGACATAGACTCGGAAGTAAAGTCGGATCCCAAATCGGTGATATCCGTCACGTCGCCTTTTCATCCTAGTCACTACCCTCAACCATGGCCTTTCGTTCCTTTTGAAAAAACCCTATCGGTTCTTCAGGAGCGCATCCCGTTATATCTATTACCGCGAAAGTTGTGCGTTCACGATCCATTCAACTTACTCTCTGCTCGGGAACGATGGTTTCCCAAAATATCGTGGAATTCCAGACCCGATGTCGTACGAACATATAATCTCGAACTTTCTGAAGACCCCGAGGAAGAGAGGCGAAAAGCTGAGGAGTTGGAGGAATTCAAAGCTCGCACGCTAGTCGTCCTGAGATACCAGCGGACGGAGGAACAGATCAAGGATAACGAGCTTGTGATTGAGGTCCCACTTCCTCCTTATCCACGACGTATGACAAGCGTTGAGGAGAGCCATTTGTACCTCTCTCCGGTCGCCAAGGCTGGAGAGGGGCACCACTCCATCGTATATAAAGGCGAATGGGAGCTACCTCGCGATCTCTTTGTGAGACCAAAAATTTGTCCAGATTGCTTCAACGAGTGTGTGGAAAAGGAAATACAGAAGTTGAAAGATACGGGAGGATGGGAGAAGTTGGCGAGGGCGGCCGGGTCGGGCCGGACGGGATTTACAGGACGTCAGTCAACTCAAGCAGAATCGGATGAAGTCGGTAACCCAACTAACCTCGGAATGGATGGGGAGATCGTTGAGCGGGAGATCATTTGCGTCGTCCCGCCCAATCCGCGTCCATCTCATCTCCTGGAAATGATCGACGAAGGGAATACTTGGGACTTGCTCATGGAAAAGAGGGATATGAAAACCGTAGTCCTCGACTCAGATTTCCGAGTCGCAAAGAACTCGGATGAAGAAGATCCCGTTGTCACTATCGTACGCATCGACCCACCCTTCTCGTATGAGAGTCAAAAAACCTGCACTCATTCAGAATCGACGCGTCTTTTAAACATGTTTCCTGTCCCACGCACGGCCAAGTTTACCGTCATTGCAAAGCTTTCTTTCGAGGATGATTTCCATATCATGAGGGAGACGTGCAATTATCAGCAGTTTCCCGAACACTTCTTCCAGCATTACGATGGATACACCCTCATTGACCAACTACACGCAATCGTACCTGTCCATGCCATCGTTCCACAATTTTATGGGTACTATACGCCCCAGAAGGATGAAGGTGAAGAATCATATACATATCTCAGTCCAATTCTTCTGCTCGAGCACTGTGGTAAGCCTGTCGACCCCGAGACGCTCTCCCTCGAAGACCAGGAAGAGAGCGTGAGCATGGTGTTACGGTTCCAACGTGCCGGATGGCTCCACGAGTCCCTCTTTCCGCGCAACTTCCTTGTCCAAAAACGCAAGCCAACCGAGTCCCCGCTGCAGACGCAAGCCCGTTCCGAGCTGAGTTTCCGATTGATCGATTTTGGGCGGACAAAAAGACTCGAGACAACGATGGAGAGGCGGCAAGAGGAAAAAGAGGCAGTAGAAATGTTTCAAAAGTTGCGTGGCAAGATGACCATCACAGCTGCCGTAGGCTGTCCATGTGGTGGCTATTGCGGCCGATAGAATATATAATAGTGATCGTTCAGAAAATACACTATACACTATGAGGAAAGACAGAACGAGTTTGTGCGGGGGTCTGGGTCGTTTGCATGGACAAGTCGAAAATCTCGACTGTAGTGAGCGTCATGGGCGACCGCGCCGGTCGTCCAGTGGGCTGCGTGAAATCATCCTCGCCCGCCTCCGACGTCGTCGTGTGCTCCGAACTCGCGCCATCGCGCCGCAAAAAGCGATAGGCGTACGTCACGACGACCAGTAGGTTGCACATGATGATCGAGCATGCGGTCTGCAGGTTCAGGCCCCAGCGTCAGCGTCACGTCCAGTGGTGAAGAGTACGCAGGTACCTCGGAATCAACACCAACGACCAAGATGATCGAGTTGTTCAGTACACGACCGACGGTATGAAAGATGGCCGCGAACGCGAGAATGGCGCTGGAAGCGAAGATGGAAAGGATCATGCGGCGTTGACGCCTTGGCAACTTGACCTTCCAGAGCATGCACAGGGGTAGCGTCACCAGGATTCCCACTATTACGCAGTCCGCTGTAAAAAAAAAAAATAATGTCATCAACCCTGACGGTACCCCCAAGCTTATCACAAGTTCGCCTACATGTAAACTCAAAGATCAATATCTGCGGCTCCACGAGACAGGCCGGCATTCCGTAATTGTGCCAACTTGGGTCTGAGACACAGTGCCAAATTTTCCCTGAGATGACGACAATCCAGCAGATACCGCAAGACGCCGCGAAAAGGTATGTGAATCTACGCAGCCTGTTTTCGCGGACAATGCGTATAATGGAGAACAGTATGCTCAAATGCGTCGATCTGTCGGCCGTGTGCAGCTTCGCGTCAAGACCACAAAAAAAGTGCTGTCGAAAGAATGGGTTTACCTGACGATGCAAGTGCATCCCATGGTGAGAAACCAGTATCCGATGATGGACGATAAGCCATCTGTGGGTTAGTGATGAGGGGCGTCTACCATAGCGTCAAGGCCTCGACAACCAGCCATCGACTTACCTGTGAGCAAGAATATCCATTTCCCTATCAATATGGCTAGGCATGAAAACAGCGCTACGGCTGCCCACGCATCCTCCCACCAGAAACGGTGGATTCTGAGACGAAAGTATATCCGCCAGGCGGTGCAGATGAGCCCAAGAACCTCTGGCACTGAACAAATCGCTGGATAAAACGTCGTGAGACCAGCAAAAAGCCGCTTCTAGCATGCACACCTTGCGCTGTAACTTGAATGTCATCCATCCTAGCAAGAGTTGGTTCTGAAAAAAAAATAAAGTAGATGTCATCGTTGATTAACTATATGTATTCTGAAAGTATGGTGAGAACGAGGTATCAAAGTTCGATGATGTTATAATAAATACATAACAGAGTACCTCACGAGGGGACGGGCCGTCAACCTAGGAGGGTGACATGCCAATGGCAGGGACGAAAAGTTTCCGAAGGAGTCGTGAAACGTTGTACTTGGCACTGACATAAAACAAAAACCGATCGGATCCATCTGAGCATCTGAGCATGCCAAGATGAGTTCCGCTGAACTTTCGGGGCAGTGCTCCGCAAGTCGCGGAGCTCTGTGACAGTGACCGACGTACCTCACGCCGATAGCTGTCAACTTCTGTTGAATCTGGGAACGGAATGACACTATGTTTGAGGTCTGTCAGAGTGATCCATTGCATCATTCGGGGTCTCGACCACTGTCGCCCTCAGCAACTATCTTGACCAATCCTTAGCTGCTGATTTGTGTTGAGTCCAGCCTGTTGCAACGTACATATTAATTCATTCAACGCAAGCGCGTTCGTGTGATAGCATCCAAGTATAGGTGATTACATAATATTTTTCATGCACGTTACCCTTCCCCTACTACCGTGGGAGTCGGGGACCATACAAGCGATGGGCAGAAACAGTACGTCCATCCATCTCATACCGATCTAATATCCTGATCTCTGTCCAGAATCACACAAGTCCACTATCCCACATAGACCAAGTGTGTATCCTGAAACTCTGCCAAACATACCCTCATAATGCTATCTTTTTCCTAGAGTTGAAGAAAGACCCAGGCGTCCCAAAACTTCCCGATCTCAGAACCCGAAATGCAGAAAAACAAAAGGCGCGTTCGGTAAGTCGACCCCTGCCTCAACTCTTCGCATCCATCCTGTCTCACTTTCCGAACGACTCATTTAGCCACCCGCACGCACGGATCCAGATGCAACCATGGCGCCCGAGCCGACATTGTCCTCGCTCGCAATATTGGCCTCATCGATAGACCAAGCCCAAGCGTCCGGTTCCGACACCTTGTCCGCCGTATCGCCCGCTCAGAAAACCAAGGAACAGATGCGACGCCACTACGTTCGTGCATTGCACAAGGTCATCGACGAGAGCGACATCATCGTTCTCGTCCTCGACGCACGCGATCCAGAGGGGTGCCGAAGTCGGCTTGTCGAAGAGGAAGTCCGCAGACGAGAAAGCGAGGGCAAGAAGCTCGTGTTTGTTCTCAATAAAATAGGTACCTCCGTTTATCCGGTTGTTTGGTGTGACTCATATGGTTCAGATCTCGTCCCGAAGGAGAACGCACAGCAGTGGTTGCGCTACCTCCGACATTACACGCCGACTCTTCCCTTTCGTTCAGCCGCGCCCCATCAGAGATCGAATTTGTCCTGCGCGACAGCGCCGGCCCTCCTTCGTCTCTTGAAAGCCTGCAAACCGAGCACAGCCCAAAGCGTGACGGTTGGCGTGGTCGGATTTCCGAACGTGGGCAAGAGTAGTCTGATCAATTCTCTCAAAAGATCCAAGGTTCGTTCCCATCTCTCAGTGGCACGTCGTCTTTGTAGCAAACGCGTTCCTTTTTGACAGGTGTGCGCAGTGGCAGCACAACCCGGACATACCAAAGATCTACAGACAGTCCAACTCGAGCGCGGCGTCAAAATAATTGACTCTCCTGGCGTGGTATTCGATGAAGAGGAAGATGATGGTGCGATCAGCCAGCGTCAAAAAGGTAGCATATTGCTTCGTAACGTGGTCAAAGTCGAGGATATCGAAGATCCAATTGCTGTCGGTGAGCTTTTGTACATTCTCACCGAGTAGCCACCAACCTTTTCTAGTGGAAGAAATCCTTTCGCGGACCGAACATGCGACACTACAAAAGATCTATGGGCTTCCAGAGTTCTCGAATACGCTCGAGTTTCTGACTATGCTGGCACTAAACAGTGGCAGGCTCCACAAGGTGACCTTTCCCCTATCCCTATCATCTGGGCCCCCCCCTTCGGATGGGATGTCTGACCTCCCACCTACAGGGCGGCGCTCCGGACATTCTCTCTGCTGCACGACACGTACTCACAGACTGGAATCACCAAAAGATTCCCTACTTTTCAGTTCCGCCCACGATCCACCCATCCATGATACCCTCTACAATCCCGAACGGCCCGAATGGTACCGCCGCGGTCATCGCCCCTGGCGCTGAAACCGTGGGCCAAGCGCAGATTCTGACCGAGTTCTCAAAACCGTTTGAGTTGGCGGGCTTGTTTGGCGCTGCGGACGCGGGCGCATTCGCATCTGCCGAGTCGTCAGAGGACCCCGACGGGCGGATGCAGGAGGTGATGATGATTGACGACACGGGGGCACAGGATGCGGCGATGGTGGCGGACGACACGACGGTACAGTTGCCGGTCAAGCGATCACACTCGCCGGGACCGGTTCTCGAGCCTCGAGCTCAAGCGCAAGCTGCTCAGCGCCCGGCCTCGGATACGTCGTTTGTGCGGACGCCGAAGCGACTCCGCAAGGCGAGGGACTTGTCGGCGTACGAAGAAGCTGCTGCGCGGAGTCACCCGTTGTGTCGAAAGACGTTGAAAAAAGAGGCCAAGAGGGCGAGGCGGGCAGTGACGCGGTTGCAACGGCGGGCTGGGGAGGGTGTGAGCATGGAGGTGGAAGTGGACGAGTTGCAGAACACGTTCATGATGGGGATCGAGAGCTGATGTATGAGCATTCCCAAATTTCTTCACTTTCGTGGCGTAACCTTGGAGTACAAGAAGTGACTAATCAAAAGGGACTCATTAGATGATCCGCCGAAAAATAATCAGCTCGATGGTATTACAACGAGTGGGATACATCCCAACTTATCAGTTTCAAGTTGAACAACGGACATTTCAAAAGCTCATTCCTCTCTATATGGCTGACCAGTTTCCTCGACGTCATCGCCTATCCCATTGACAACTCTAGCGTGTGTTCTAACGAAGCCACAATCGGAGGTGCTTGATGAGACGGGGTTACAAGCAAGGGGTAGCTGAAGAAGACGCGTTCTTGAGCTGCACAGCAGTCCTTTGCATCAGAGCTGCTTCTTCAAGGTCGCTCAGCTTCCCAGAGTGCTCAAAACGAACGAGCAAGCAGTTTGCGAGGTTATTCAAATGACAGTATTTGTCCGGGTGACGATCCGAAATAAGTCGGACAGCCTCCTTGTACGCCCAAATCGCAGGATCGAGGTCGCTCTGCTGGCTGCTCCGACGGTGCGCGAAATGAGGAACCGAGTTCTTCCGAACATTCGATTTGTTTGTACGTCCACCAGAAGCGAGCCGTACTGCTTCCATATGCATCGAAATTGCTTCTTTAAGGTCGTTTGGTTGACCATAGTGCGTGAAACGGGTTCTGAGGCAGATACCTAGGTTGTTGAGAAAGTCGGGTTTGTCAGGGCCACTGTCTGGACTGAGAGCTATAGCTTCCCTCAGCATCAAGATTGCCTGCTCGAGGTCGGACCGATCGGGTTCATCGAGGCACTGAAAACGAGCGAGGAGGGACGTGGCAAGGTCGTTCAAATAAGCAGGTTTGCAACGACGATCATGAGCGATAAGTTCTATGGCTTTCTTATGCCCTGAAATCGCTTCCTCGAGGTCATTCGACTCGCCTAGGCGCTTGAAACGAGCGAGGAAAGATGTAGAAAGGCTGTTTAGATATGCATGGTTGTAGCGGTTCGGTCCAGCGAGCGCTATAGCTTCCCGGTGATTCGAAATCGCTTGCTCCAGGTCGCTCAGCTCCCCAAAATACTCAAAGCGAGTTCTGAAGGAGTTGGCGAGGTCGTTCAGATACTTGGGTTTGATGGGATGACTGGTGGGGACGAGCTCTATGCTTTCTGTGTGCACCGAAATTGCTTGTTCGACGTCACTTAGTTCGCCAAGGTGCACGAAACGAGTGAGAAGGGAAGCGGCAAGGTTGTTTAGATACGTGTGTTTGTGACAGTTTCCATCCGGTGTGATTTCTATAGCTTCCCGATGCATCGAGATCATTGCCTCGAGATCACACAGCTCGTTGAGCTGTTTGAAACGACTTCGGAAGGAGATGGCGAGGTTGTTTAGATAGCCTGGCTTGTTGCGGTTGCCATCCGGAGTGAGCTCTATAGCTTCCTTATGCACAGATATTGCTTCCTCGAGATCAGCGAGCCTGTTAAGGTGTACGTAACGGGTTCTGAAGGAGGTGGCGAGATTGTTCAAATGGGCAGGTTTGTCAGGATGGGTATTGGAAGTGAGGTCAACCGCGTCTCTGTGCTTCAAAATTGCTTGCTCGAGGTCAATCAGCTTGCCGAGGCACTCGAAGCGAGCGAGGAAGAAATTCCCGAGGTGGCTCAGGTGGCGAGATTTGGCGGTATGTCCGTCGGGGATGGAGTCAACAGCATCCCCTTGTTTCTGAATCGCTTGTTCAAGATTGTCCAGCTGAGCGAGGTGACCGAACCGATAAAATAACGCCACACCGAGGTTTCCTAGCAATGCGGGATAATGCTGACCCTGAACAGAGATAGATGCCCGTAGTACAGTTATTGCATGCTGGAGGTCGGCCAAATCGCCAAACTGTTCAAAGCGGTAAAGCAACAAGGTACTCAGATCCAAAATCCAAGGGTCTTTATCCGTCAATCCTGAAGCAAAATCCCACGCAGTGGCTGAAGAGCCACTCATCTGAAGAAGGTCCAGAGCATGCAAGCGGAGCGCAGAAATTGCTGTTTGGTTCTCGTATCTCTCTACAGAACTGAGCTTCACCGCTTCACGCAGCAATGCTACAGCCTGAGCTGCGTCATCTGCATTCTGCTTGTTCTTGAATCGTGCGAAGTGCACGTCGGCCAGCCGGATCAACGTGGAAGGTCGGTCAGGATGAGTGGTATGGCGGATAGCAAGCGCATCCCAGCATAAGGAGATGGGAACATCAAGGGAAGCGTCGGAGTCGTCGGCCTGACAACGAGTGAATTCTGCCATTGCTAAATTTGCCACGGCAGCAGCGCGACAGGGGTCGCCCAAAGGGCAGTTGTCAAGCGCACGCTTAAATAGTTGGATAGAATACTCAAGATCCTGTATTTCCCTGTACTTTAGGTAACGCGAGAGAGCGCTGTGTCCATGGTTTGTTGCCTCTTCTAGCTGGCTAAGGGTTTCTGTGATAGACTGTAGATATGTACAAATTAATAGTTAATCGTTGGTAATGGTAGTGGGATTAGTAGCCCACTTACGCAGTGAGGGTCAAGGACCCTCCAGGCTGGTGAGTTACCACTCTCACGCCTCCGCCGCTGGACAGTGACCAAGAGAGATGAACAAGGAGATCTGACACCCCCGTCCACTGGGTGGAAGGCAAGCGCTGTGGTGATGTGAGTGCGCCAAATCCGCATACTACATCTACAGCACTTACGAAGACCCTTTTCATTGAGGTCCAGTAATCGTTGCACATTAATCGTTAAATCCCGCAACATTTCCCCTTGACCAAGTATAGGTTGGAACTCGAAGGTTGCATATACGCCAAGATGGACGGGGGTAGACAGATCGCATGGTCTGCAATTTCTGTTAGGACTTGCGCGAGCAGAAGATGAGAGTCTGACATTGGAATCGGACTATGCCACTCGATAACATCGTTATTCACTAACACGAGGTCATTCGAAGTTCTCCACTCAAGGCCGCTGTGCCGCACAGCAGTATAAAAGCCGGCAGGAATCCGTCTCAAATTAACAGCAACGTCTGTTGTTCGGATAGCTACCTTCTGTTTGGGAATCTATCTGAGATGCGTAGAAAAATGATTGTCGTACTTGTAATGACAATTTCTGGCTCGTTTACTTGCTCCAGCGCACAACGTTTAGATTCGGAGTGGGTATCAGGAATTGAAGAACCCAAAGAACTCGAGCGATCCTTGATGGCAGACATTTCCTCGTCTTTGGTCGTTGCTTGTTTGACCGAGTGGTAACTGCTGTTCAGAACAGGGCTGAAGGATTTGGAGCAACCTGGATGCTGCTCGGAACTACTAAGTAGCTTCGCTGAGACGCAAACCGCCCGATATTGAGATTTATACTACAACAATGCATCATCAAAGCCCACCGCCCACGAGCTCAGGTAACGTACATACAACATAATTCAGACTGAGAACATCATCATACAACCAGTTAGTAGTAGCAACCGGCACATGTGCAAAGTGAGATCCAATCGCCACTGCCTCGACGTTTGCCGGTTGGATCTGTCTTCGGATACGCACCACTTCCTCGTCAGTAATACCGTATCGGTTAATCAGCGATCCAATCTCCATGACCGCATCATACCCTGGCACAATCTTAAAGCTGGCACAGAAATCGCGAATTTGCAAGAGAACACGATTTCTATATGATGATTTCTCGTAAACCTCCAATGCGAGAGCTACGTCTTCAGAAGTAATGGGTTTTTCTGGCGCCAAGATGAAGAGGATCTTCATGACGTAGGTTAGGTCGACAATGTATCCCATGAAGCATTTTACAATAGTTTGACTAGCGCCAGTGCTTTAGGGTTCACCGGTACTCAATCATAAATGATGAGACGAGCACACTTACGACGGGATGGGAGGTGTAATGGCCAAGCTATTCATGAATGTGCTAACTCCCGACACATACGCCATCGCAGGTTGCCTGCATGTCTGTCGTCAACTACTATTACGCATCATTGAAATGTCCCACTCACAAGGTAGTTTTTACCCTCGGACTGTCTGCCACAAGAGTCGAAGTATCGAACAAAGCTTCTTTAAAACCATCCCCTCGTAGGACCTTGGCAGCGTTAACCACCATAGTGTGAGGAGGAAATATTTCTTACCATCTCTGGGTCGTTAAAGTTCCAAACCTGGATGATATCCTCGTGTACGACAAGCAGATCTTTTTTCACCTTCTCGGTAGAAAATGTCAAGGTACCGAGGTTCCTCCAGTACCCTAGAGAATCGTTTGGAGGCGCGACGTATTTGGCAATAAAGACCCACTCTTTTTCGCTAATCTGGAAAGGCATGAGATTGGCTCTAAAAACGATAGGACGGAACGTACGTTATGGTGAAGTCAACCTTTGCCACGGTGCTTGCCCGCTGTGCCATTCCAGCGATATAAAACGGCGCATCATGCTCCAGGCTCAACTGCTCGGCCATCTCAGTATGGGATGGGTCTACCTTGACATACCGTTCGATCTCGGATGTTGTGATCTCGATCAGCTCGGAAATCGTTGATTCCAGCCCGAAGCCTTTTTTCGCTGTCACGCCATTAATCCGATGGGAAAAGGAGTGAAATCGAAATGATACACACTAGAAACGGCTACATGTGGTATGCCCTTTGGAAGGCGTTTGGTGCAATGCTCATCAAGAAATCTGGT
>JBBPLC010000603.1:0-15400 GCA_038089535.1 Hemileccinum rubropunctum
CTCAGCCAGGCTCAAATTTGCAGGCTGTAGCCCATAGGCTACCCATTGAAGCAAACCCCCAGGGCAATGCTGGGTGAACAACTGCCGTGTTTCCTCAGGTTTGATGGAGGTGTTTCCATGACAAATTGTTCCTGAAGGAATGAGGGCTATGGATCCAGGAGGAAACTGGATGGCCAACCCTAGATTAAAGAGTATCAGGTGGCCACCCTCTAGGGGATTAAAGTTTCCACAGGAGAAAATCCCATAAAGTCCAAAAGGGACGTTTATGTCATCTATGTGCTCTTTCATAATGACCTGACGGCCATAGTCGAAGGTGTCAGTGGGAAATACGCTGTTCTTAAAGTTCCTTTGAAGGCCGCCATTGCTATTAAAAAGCTGCCCTAGTTTTTGGGCATAATCCATCCACATTTTTGGAGTGTAGGATGAAAAGCAGCCAGTAAATGGGTTAGTCAACCTTAAGCTACATAAGATATTTTCCATCACTCACTGTTCATGAACCCTGCTACTCTTTGAATGGATGAGTTCTCCCTAAGCGCATTAACCATAGCTCACGTTTTACGGCTGTGCATGAAGTTTCCAGGTGCCTAGAAAATTGCATAGCTGGGCTTTATCTTTGTCAAGGCGAATACTTACTGTCCATCCACCCCTGTATGACACCTCAAAATTTATAGAGGTAAAGTCTCCCCTACGTTCCTTCTTGTCTGGGCAAATTTCATCGCCTGCTCATTGCAGAAGGGAGCTGATGCTAGAGTTAACTAGGTCCCAGTCAGCACACTTGGGATGCCCTGCTAACACTGCCATTATTCTCTTGTCATGGTCTAGAATGACCACGGATGTTGTAATAGATGTTGGTTAAGATATATGCCCAACCACAAAAGGTCTAACACACTGTCCATCTCATTTGAACACGTCAAAGTCCTTCGACATCAACTCCTGCAGGGACCAGATCTTGGGGGTGGCAGTGGTTCGCTTAAGCCCCACAAAAAAAGCCCCCTTGGCTGCTGGCAGTTTTTCAGTGTTGTAGGTGGTAGCGATTTCTTGAGGCTTGGGGTTGTTTTTCCAAGAGGACAGCTAAGGTCAACCAGGCTGAGTGAGTTGAAGTTTTGCATGTTTTTGCTGCCTACAGTGCTTATCATGTTCACTTTTATTCCTGGTATTTGCAGCAGACCCATCAATCCTGTGTGAGGGGTGCACCTTAAGGACACTCATAGATGCACTGGGAGGTGCACTGTCGATGCTGTTCTGGTTTTCTAATGAATCCCCCTCGCAGTCCCCAACCCCTGATAGCGCATAGTCAGCTTCTAATAAGAGGGCTGTACTGATGGCCTTGGCCATACAAAATGAGTTGGCAGTAACAACCGCCAATGCATCAGATGACATCTGTGTGGTGTTAAAAAAGCACCAAAGCAGAAAGCTAGTAGGCCTGCGATGGCACTGTGATGAGGTTGGTTTAATCCACACATGCCATAGCAGAGCATTTAACTTCAAAGGATGAGGGGGTAGAGCAAGCCTGCATCTTATGTTTAGATCAGATGAGCAACGGGGTCAAGGTGCAGTAAGTTAGGTTGAAACGCTTTACGCAAAGGAAGAGTAATGCATGTACTTTAAGTGCACAGGGCAGAAGAAGAAGATGCCTTGCTTGGCTTAAGTTGGATGTGTCGAACAGGAACAATAACCTTTGACGTGCCACATCCATGGCAACACCTGATACTGGGTCACCATTCAATACAAATTATAAATACAACCATAGAAGCCACCAGAATATGCATAACAAAAATCTCAACAGAAGTTATCTGCCACATACATAATCATTTTCATTGGTTCTCCTTTGACATCTCTTCTTTTGTTCTGCACCACAATAATAGCACAAAGATCCCAGATCGACCCTCTATGATCAGCTCTCCAAGCAAGCATTGATCACGCTTGAGCGTCTGGTCCTCCACCCACTCTCCCATGAACCCTCCGACTCTGTGCGACACAAATCTGTTGATACTGTATGTGATCTTGCTAATAATGCTATGAGCAGGGGCCAGCCTTGGCATGACCTACAAGTGCAGGCATTCAATATGACCCAGACAGCAGAAGCAGGTTTTCATGAATGCGCATTCTGAGCATTTTTGGGCTGGCCAAACCTCATCATCAATTTCCAAACAGACGCTGTACTCTCAGTCTTCCACAAGGACTTACAGGACGCTCAGAGCGCTGACATATGTCCCATGACACATCTGCTCTCTTATTACATTTAATTGGGCTAATTACATTGAGCTAATCATATGCAGGTCTGGCTTGCCGCGCTTGGATACCCACCAGCTTGCACAGTTGTTGTTGCTCTACCTGATGCTCAACATCCTACCCTCACTCCCAAAAGTACACCTCAAGATGTTGAGAAGATCAGGCGACTCTACAGCGAGGATGAGGTCACGGATGAGAGCACAGACAGTTTGGTGGATTTGCTTGGAGGTGTGTGAAGATGTTAAGGAGCACAAGCCAGCGGATAGCTGTAATGATGGCTTGGACTGCAATACCCAGCTGACTGGACGAGAGATACTTGGAATGCCATCACTACTGTGCAAGGTAGTAGGGAATGTAGACTGTCATGGCAGCCTTTCATTGACATAGTGTGTACTTTTGTTATTGGGCTATCCACTATGGGCTCCTGTGGTTGTCTCATATGAAGGGGGTGCATCAGATTCAGTATGATCACTATCTCGTTATTGACTGGTTCCAGAATCTCAACTGTACGTGTTGTACTTGAAGGTTTGTCTGGCCACGTGTTCATTTCTGACCTGATGCTTTATAGTGTTGCCATCGATCACATCCAAATTCAAGAAGTCCAATCAAGCCAGCTGGATCAGTATCTCGTACATCTTAAGTCCCATATCCATGCACTCACCTAGCCATCAACACATACATTAGATATCTCTTGTCTACTTGCACCTTCATGCCTCTCTATGGGCAGCTTTGTACCATTCTCCGCAGACGTGCAGCCTACCAAACTGCTTTGCTTGCCACTGCTGTCGGTACATCTCTCTATAGGATATCTGGAGATATGGTCGAATTGACCATCACACGGTTTGTATGTACGCTTTTATATCTCCCCTCTTTCTCCCTTTTGTTTCACACTGATTCGGTTGTCTCAAACTTGATGCTGTCTTCTAGATTGTGGGTATAGGTGGTGGCGCCGTGCAATTGCTCACCATGTGAGTTCACTAGCTGTCTAGATGATCCAGACCTCATCTATACTCTTACCCAGGATCGTCATCATGGACATGTACAGTATACGAGTATGTGGAGGGCATTTCACACATGTGTGTCATTCATGATGCATCATTACTCAGGAATGTGGGATGCCACAAGTGTTTAACAGCATTTCTCAAGGTGTGAGTCCACACTTGCCTGTGGTTCCACAATGTTCCTGACTGGTCAATGTAGCTTGGCTTGGGTCCTGGCAGGCTAGTGGGTGGCATTTTGAGTGATTTATATGCCTTCCCTCGTCGATGTTATTTATTCCAATGAGCCTGAGGGCTCAAATGATAATGGAGGTTTGGATGGCGCATTACATTTTTGTGTCAGGTACCGCTCTTTATGCTGGTCATGATCCTCATCACGAAGATGCTCCACTATGTAATGCCAGTGAGTCCTTACTCTGTCAACTCAGCATGGGCTGCTTCAATCAATGCATTTTTTGACAGGGTCAGGATCAGAGTATGAGGAAAGTTTTATCTAGGGTTGACTTTGATGGTTGTATTACCCTCTTCAAGTTCCTCGTGGCCAGTGTAAATCTCCCCTGTGGTTCATACTCGCATGACACAGCTTACCCTAGATTGGATTATCTCTCACATGGCTTAGCATGAAATTTGATGAAGATCTTCCTGTGCATCGTTTCCTCCATCATCTCACACTCCCTCACATCTTCCTAGTGGACATATACCCAAGTCATCGTTCCTCTCTCACTCTCCCTTCTGTTCCTTGTCCTTTTTCTTGTCTTCAAATGCATTATCACACCCGAACTGTCCTCCTGCCATGTCTGCTGCGTGAAAAGGTGCCTCTCCTGGTTGGGCTGAGCAAATATTTCATCTCAGTGTACAATTTTGCGGTCATGTATTTCATTTCGCTGTGGTTCCAGACAGTGCCTCTCAATAGCGCGTCCATTGCAGGTACATCACCCATCTTGCAGGTGTTGTTTGGGTATGCCCATGACTTTGGTTTCGTGTAGGTCTGCGTTTACTTCCAGATAGTCTTGCCATGGGTCTTGGTTCATTGTTCTCTGGGTATGCCACATTCCCATTTTTCTCCATTTTGCACATGACTTTGTCATGCTACTTACCACAGCTGACGCAGAGATGTCCAGTATGCCAAGTAATACAGATTCTCAATGTACCGTCTATCAGGCGACTTGATCCAAGATTTGAAGTGGTTCACAAAGCTAACCCCATGGTGGTTGATAGCCACCTGGCACTGGAGTGCCTCATTGAGAGCTTCCTGAGCTTGACCTATACGCATGAGGTAGGAAAGCTTTTCCAGAGTGGCTGGCCAGCTATGAGCTATAAAAACACATGGTGAAATAGTGAGCACATATAACTTACCTCTATCTGGTCCTCCCACTCTCCGTTTTTGTAGTACTGCATGGTATGTGTGAATCTTGTTCACTACACTAGGATCACCTCCAAGGCAGGCCTCCATAGGCCACAACTGAATCGATCTATCAATGACATCCCAATATTGGTTCTTGAGTATCTCCTGAGATCCTTTGGTGATTTGGGTTCTCACTGGCAGTGCTAATACTTCACAGGATTTCGGATCCACAAGGTAGAGGCATATATATTTTCACTCAAACAAAGGTGCATTGAGAATGTGGACACCTGCATGCTTGACCGGGGGATTGGCAGGAGGTTTGCCAGTGATTTTTGCAAGAACATGAAGTTGAACAGTATCTGAAGAGATGCAGCCTAAGAAAAGTGCAAATGTCAAAGAACGGTTTGTATACAAGATTAACTCTGGGGCTTACCTTGTCATTGAGACTTGTGGCAGCTTACATGAAGAGATTAATGATTGGACAGGAGGTTCCTCTTAGCCTGGCCACATTTAGCCCTTCACTGACCACATGATCGGACATCATCATTTTGCTCTGCATTTGTAGCATCAAGCTTGGTCCAGTGCTTGCCTCTCAACCAGAGAGTTAAGCAAGTGAAATACTGCAAACATGTGCATCATGCACAGCAAGACTTCCTCTCACATGAAAGCTCTTCTTCATCTCAGCCAGTGCCCAGGCTTTTGTTGTCACTACTTGTGCAACCTCTGAGTTCTTCAAATACTGAGTCATCATTTCTTTGCTTCCCAATCCTTCCTTCTGCAGTCTTTTGAGGAGGTGATAGAAATCCTCTTGTGTTTCTCTTCTGCCCTCCTTGATAGTGGATATTGACAAAACTAAGTAATGGGCAGGAATGCCCTATGCTATAGTACATTAGCTAAGAGTATAAGTCAAGTGAAAAGTACTCACCTCAGCCACTGCCTAAGGTGGGTGAAAATAATTGAGATGTGTTGTAGTTCGGGCTACAACACTACTGCTTACTGTTATATTCTCTGTCTTCACTTTATCCTGGACTTACAATTTCTACTTTCAAGGTCATGTGACTTGGCCACTCTTTATCTTATCTATTGTACCTTAGGGGCATGTGCTAGTTCCCATGATCACATGAGATCCATGACATCACTATGATGTCATGCCTCACTGCTACCACATTCCTTACTTCTTTACCTACCCTAGAGTACACAGCTTGGTCCATGCACAATAGGATATCACTATATATAGGGTAGTGATATGACTGGGTTAGCCAGTCTTATTCATTTGTCTTACCCTCCATTGTATGGGGCCTGGGCATACTTGAGTACCACTCACTTTCCTTCCTTTGCTGGTTGACCACCATTACAGGGTCATCGTCATATTTATCATTCTTGGTGATATCAGCCATCCTAGCTCAAGGCTAGGCTGTCCTCATCTTGGGGTTGGTTCTGCCTTGTTTGCTGTTCCACTCCATTACAAGGTGCCTGTAAGTGAGGTCAAGATATATATACTATAGGTGGAGGTATACTTGTATTATGTTATCAATAATGATGTGTTAATGAACCTGAGGAAAGGTAGTAATGTGATGTAATAGAAGGGTGAACACTAAAAGGTTAAGCAACAAAAGGTTATATCATAGAAGCACTTCTGACTATTCTCGTGGTTCCAAGATTGGAAGGGTGCAGGAAAAACTCAGAAGTGGTTCCAAGTTCAGAAAGATACAAGAAACTTCTTGAAGTGGTTCTGGTAGTTCCAAAGATGCTTTCAGTTCAGAACTCCAGAAGAGCATGGGAATATTCCAGAAGTGGTTCTGGAATGTTGGTTCCAATATGGAACATGGAACTGCTAGGAACATACCAGAACATCTGTTCTGGTATATGCATTTCGGAATGATTCAGAACAACTATGGTTGAATACTGTCAGATATGAGATTCTGTTCATGTGCATTGTGGAGGTAGCCTGCGATGTTGGTGTCTTGGAGGGGTTTCAGTGGAGAGAATGTTGTGGATGTGTTCAAATGCACTATGGAGCTAGCCAACATGGATGCATCAACATGCCAGTGTACTTGTGCCAATAGATAGTTACTTTATGAGCACTGTATGGGCAGGACAGGCAATGGATGTGTGGCATGTCACTCACACTCTGTCAGTGTCTGTTGGTGTGCTCAGTTGTCAAAAGACAAGTCTTCAGGACTGCATCTCAATCTGATCCAGGATGAGGTTGATGAAAGGGAGGTCAGGTTGGGAGAGATAGGTGTTGAGTGCCCTGGACAAGTTGAGGAGGGAAGAAAGATCCAAGGCCATGTTGGTTGACTGCATGATAGTTGTTGTTGTTGTTGTTGTTGTTGTCATTGAGGAGCAGGATGGTGCCAACAATGAAAGCTTGTACATGCTCAGTATGTACAAGCTTTCATCATTGGAGTATGGTCCCAATTTGGTTTATTCATTCTTGAATATTTACTTAGCACTGCTAGTTAGCCAGTGTATTCACTCGTTCACTTGGCTACAGCACCTACCACTCCACTTGGCCCCTGCACACAACCAATCTACCCAGCTGGCATTCTCACTACAGTGCACAGATTGACTCTGTTTTCATTGTGATGCCTTGGGATCGCTCTGACATTGTTTGTGGCTGATATGAGACATTTTCAGTTGCTTGTGGTCGCCTGTTTTCACCTTGGCATGGCTGTACAACCCAGTGAGTTGACCTGCTCCTGCTAACTCCTCCAGATTGAGGTTTGAGCTTGCCTCTTCGATAGGGCAGGTTTATTGGCTTGGGAGGATGCTTGGGAGGCTTTCTGCATGGTGTAAGTGGCTTATGTTATAGTTCAGGACCTATATGCTATGTTTTCACTTTTTCTTTAACTTTCAAACTTAACATTTTCTTTTTGAAGTCATGTGACCAGTGCACGTGACCATGAGACCTCTCACATGACCTGAGGCCTAGCCCATAATGTCATCATGATGTCATGCCTCATGTCTTTCATTTCCATCTCCTTTCCCATGAGGATGCTTCTTCTTTCCTACACAGACTTCTCGCCGTTCTCATGGTTACCTTGTGTTCACCTCATGTTCCCCTTCTTACACCAGCCCTTAACTATTTAGGACTCAGACAACCTACCCTAAACCTGTTGCTATTTACTATATAAACCTGCTCCTCTCTGTCATCTACTTTTTCTTAGTTCTATTCACTTGATTATTCTCCTATCTTAGGGGCCTGGTCATTTGTCTACTACTCTTAGTCTCCAATTCTACTCTGCACTTGCCATCTTCATGCCTATTACCACATGCTCATCGTCAATAAACATTTTATGCTCTACTTGGGCATAGTCAACTTCCTTGTCACTGAATACCATGTTCTAGTCCATGTGTGGCTAGATACTTGCAGTCGCACTGTCCACACTGTAGCAGAGGTTGCCCAATGCCTAGATTAGGTGTTGTTCAACTTTAGTTGTTTTTCTCGTTCACTCCATTTCAGCTTAGGTACATTTGCTGTTTTGTATTCATACCACTTTTGCTGATTTGCCTGGTATCCAGTCAGCATCTGGGTGTCCAGTCATTGTGTGTTATAGGATTCGTGATACATGACTACTATAACACTAGGACGCTTATCTTATCTTATCGGGTAGCATCTCATGTGACAACCCCCACAGCTAGGCTTAGGGTCTAGGACCGCACCTAGACTGGTCACATGACATGATGTCATCATAGGGCCTGGAGCCATGACCTCATCAGTCTAGGCTATGACATCATCAGTGATGTCATGCCTCACGGTAACCGCATGGACACCTCATGTTACCTTAGTCATCTACTATAGACCGGCCCTCATGCATACAGGGAGCCTCCCCTAAACCGTACCCTTACCTATATATACCGCAGACCCTCCCTGTATATACCTTAGTTCTATTCACTTGTATCTTGCCCAGTTCCCCATGTCTGAACTGCCTGAGGTACACAGTGTGTGCTCTCCCACACTCCTTGCTGGGTTATGCCATCCCGTTACGAAAGGCACTCGTCATTGAACCCTTCACCCTCCTCGTTGGCCTTATCTATTGGCTAGATGCCACTCGTCATCCACGCCAGCAGGAACCTTCCCGCAAGGCGGATGGAGCAGCCTCGTTTGCCATTCCACTCCGTTACATTGTGACTTGTAGCTTGTGCTGCTTGTTGCGCCACCTATCTGGCACTGTCCCCCATCCATGTTGGTCATCTTATGAATGTTTTTGCTCAATCTGTCATCCTACACAATTCTCCTTTTGCCCCCAACCTCCTTCTGTTCCCCTGGCCCTGTTCTTCAATATTTTGACTCTGGATCTCTATCTCACACGTCCAAACTGTTGTGAGGGTTACTTGGGGTGCTAGGTGAGTTACCCGCATCGTTTACATTTGATCCGATGTTGTCATTGTCTTGGATTTCAGCCTTTTCACCTAGAAGGTGTTCTGAGCCCAGTTTGTGTGTTTTTGTATCTGTTTTGCTGGAAGATTGCTCGGAACAGTGTGAAGGGCATTTAGGGATGTTTAGAGGACCTTTAGGTGCATTCACGCTGCATTTTGGCTTGTTGGTGTCATCTGAGACATTGACCTTTTTGTCTAGAAAACATCCTGGCCATGGATTCAGAGCTTTTAGCTTAGGAATTTTGCTGTGTTTGTCCATACTGCTGTAAGGACATTCAGGGACATTTGGTGAGTCACCTGCATCCTTTGTGCATGATCTGGCATCCTTGCTGTTTCAGATTTTGACCATTTGCCCTAGATTGACCTCTGGACCTATATGTTGATGTATTGACTTCAGCTTCATCTCATGCTCATTCAAAATGTTACGAGGGTGTTTGTGGACATTAGGTGAGTCACCTACATCCTTTGCGAGCGATCCGGCAACTTCACCACTTTGAACTTTGACCTTCTGGTCTAGATTGCCTACTAGAGCTTTAATCTGACCTTGCACAATGGTCATATCATCGGGGTTGTTGCTGATGCATTTGGCACATACTGGAGTGCCTTGGAAAGCCATTGGTACATCCATGTTTTGTCCCGTTTCAATCTGGTTGGCTAACATGACCAGATCATCTTTATCACCCTCTAGGTCGTTCTTTTGACATAGCACATTCATTCCATGGATGTGCTCGTCTATGCCATCTGCAGGGCACTGTTGGGCATTGAGGAATGCACCTGGTACATGCATTTCACCACCTAGCTTGTATAGCTTGTCTCAAACTCCTGGGTGAATTCTCTCCCTTTTCACTCCACCTGTTCATGTTTGGGTTTTGATGCATTCACTAGCTCCATTGGCTGTTCCCATGCGTCCACATCAATAGTAGATGCTCCCATTGTCACCGTTTGGAATGTGGTAAGTCCATTATCTCGACTGGCAGTGACTGACCATTCCTTCTCAAGCTTTGTGCTTGGAGGTTCGTCTCCTCATGCATGACATTTGTCAGGTATATTGCTATCATCCATTGAGGTGTGCTGATCAATTTTCTCAACAGCCCCAGTTGATTTCTTTTGTACTGCTGCTCTCACACTCTGGCCCTTGATCAACTTGTGCCAATCTACTTGACAACTTCACTCTTCACAACTTTTATCTGGCAGATCTGGCAGTATGGATTAGGTTGGGAATACCTTGGGTATGTCATCGTCTTTCAGTGATGTGTGCTGATTGATTCCTTCAACAGCCACAGTCAATTGCTTCTGCATCACTGCTGCCAACCTCTCTTCTTCAATTGATTTGTGCTGACCTGTTGAACAACTCTGTCTCTCAAGACATTCAGCATGGCATTTCCCATTGGGATTATTGCCATCTCGTGCATTTGCACATTTATGCATAATGTTTTGGTATTGCCAGGTCTTGCCATCTGGACCTGGGTCATGCAATTTCAGATCCATTTCAATAGTGGATGGTTCAGGATGGTCCATAAGGCATTTATGAATGGTGGAGAGGCTATCCTGTATATTTGTGTCAGTTTTGGCATCACTGATGTTTCAGTTTGCAGGTTCACCCTGCTTTCCTTTGAACTCAAGGCTCTGGGATTTATTCTGTCGACATGTGGGCAAATCAGGTGGTTTGGGTGGTATTGAGAGAGCATCTGGTGAGTCGGTTACATGCTGTGAGTGGTGCTGATCAGGTTTCTCGACAGCTGTTATTGATTTTGCACAACTTGTGCTCCATCTATCCATCTCAGCGGACTCATCTTGGGCAATACATCCACTCCCCCCTTTCAAACCTGCATCATGGGATACTCCACCATTCTCCTCATCGCCCACTGCATCTGCGGTTCCATTTGCAATGCATTCATTTCATCCAAGGATGATTTTTGGGTTGACTGGGGTGATTTTGGGTTGACATAACTGACTGTCCACCTTGAAGGTAGGTGCCCCTTCCTCCATTTTGTCTGTTGGGTCTGTAGGTTTCCTGATCAGACAGTTCATGTCACCATTTGACCTGTCTGCGACTTTGACATTGGCTTTCAACACCTCCACCTCATCTCCCTCTTCATCATTTCCATTCCATGTGCATGTTGGCTTGCTAGGTGGCTCTGTGGGTACATCAGGGTGATGTTTGACATCACCTGTCATATTCCCAGGGTCTTCCAGTGGTGTCATTTCTTCAATTCCATTGCTGATCCCTATTTCAGCTCCATTTGGCACTACTTGACCTTAACCTAACGATGTACCTGATGTGCAATATCATATAACAGCTCCAGTGGGCTATCTAGACTAAAAGGTCAAAATCCGAAACAGCAATGATGCCAGAGTGATCACAAAGAATGTGGGCAACTCACTTGACATCAACAAATGTTCTTACAACCATTTGGATGAGCCCAATGCAAATCCTGAGTCAAAACCTCAAAATCCAGGACCAGGATGCCTACTGGGCAAAAAGGTCAAATTCCCAGAAGACATCAAAACCACAATGCAAGTGTACCTAACAGTCCTCACAATGTCTCTAAACACCCTTCACACTATTCTGAACAATCTGCCAGTGAAATGGATGTGAAAAAGTAAAAACTCAGTCCAAGTCCAGGAGCCCTTATAGGCAAAATTGGCGAAATTGGAGATGATGAAAATGACAGATTGTTTGCAAACAATGTGGACACAATCTGAATAGGTGGGAGAGGATGTAGAACAGGTGGTGCAGTGAGTAGCACAAGCTGTGAGCCACAATGACTCGAAACCCAGATGCTAACCAGGTACTAGGCATATCAGCAAAAGTGGTACAAAGACAACACAGCAAATGTACCTGAGCCACCAACACCATCCACCAAATGTCCCATGTTGTTGAGGGATGCTGAAACTTCGATCTAGAGAGATCAGCAGGAGAAGATCAACCTACCAAGTCATTCAGCCATGTTGAGGCTGTCACAGGTGACCATAAGTGACCAGATATGTTGCATATCGACCAAAGATGGTGCTAGAACATTCCTGGGCCACCACAAACGAGCATGAATGTGCAGAGTCAAGTGCACATGTGATAAGCAAGAATGCTAAGCCACTAGGGTGCTTCTATCCCAAAGGGTCTGGGAGGAGAAGGAGAATATTAAAGGTTGGAAAATGACAAGGTGGTATTAGTGACCAATCCCAAGTATTACAAGATTGAAGGCATTTCACAAGAAAATGAAGTTCATCGAGCTCAAAAGAAGATAAACTGAGTGTTGAAGCCATGGAATAAGCTGCATATGGATCTTATGGAGCATGCTGGATATGGAGAACTATTGGCTAGCAAAGCATTGTTGGCTGAGAGATGGAAATTGGAAACTGCAAGGCAACAAGAATCAGCAAAAGTAAAAAATGCTTGAAAGCCTTCTATGAAGAAGGTACAAGCCAATGGACAAGAACAGGGGATTAGAGAGCAAGAGAAAGGGAATACAAAGGAGAAAATGCAGAAGCAGAGAGCAAATGAAGAAGTTAATGAGGAGAAAGAAGCGAATGAGAAGGAGGAAGAGGAGAAGGAAGAGGAGAAAAAGAAGGAAGAGGAGGAGGAAGAGGAAGAGGATATGGAAAATGAAGAATAAGACTTCAGAAAGGATATGTAGAGAGAGATACCCCATATATCACTTCTATAAACCATGATGGCCAATTGTCTATACATTCTAACTACAATATATTGATTAGAAACACTTCTGCAGTGTTTCGTGCCAATTGCATTTATTATTCTCTAATTCTCACTATATTTCTATTTCATTAGATCGGTCAAGCTAGCCAGTATGTTTCTATATATGATCCCAGTGTTTATATGGCCTTTAAAATGGTTAGAAATCATTTCCAGACCATCAAATGCTTGTTCTAATTAAATATCATATCTTTGCCTCATACCCCTTATACTGCCTATACTGTATTATCATGTTTGCTATTTAGCATTTATACAATGTTCCCTCAATTCCCTATTCATTGTAACCATGGTAGATACAATAGAAACACTTCTACACCATTTTTAGTCAATTGACATTATCTTCTTCTGGTAACCACAATATGTCTATTTAATTCGATCTATTTGCTAATTGGCATGTTCTCATATACTTTCCTAGCATTAATATATCCTCTACAATAGCTAGGAATAATTTCTAGATCACCAGATATTCATTTTAAACAAATGTGACATCTCTACCTTATACTACCTATATCGCTCATAACTCATTATTTCTTCCACTGTTTTCTTAGAAAATTGAACTGGAGCATCCCTATAGATGTATCTATAGCCTCCCATAATTATTTCCCCGTTATTTTGGTCAGGCACTTGTAATTATAATTCCTTTATCCTATGTATAAAATATATACTCAATATCCTGACAGACAAGGGTCAGAACAACCTGGCCCATGCAGAAAATTATTGGTAAATAGAAAGAGACTAATGGATGCATAACCGAAAAGGGTGTGAACATCCTCTGGGGTTAGGATTATTGTGGAAGGATAAGGTGAATATCTATCTCTAGGCCGTCCTCTGGAAGGCTAGTGGGATCTGAGAGGGTGCATCTCACCATAATCCCAGTCAGAGAAGGCCAGTTAGCCACTATTATTGAGCTTAATGATATCATGCTGGTTGTCGTGCTCCTCGTCGTCTCTTCTCCTTGTCATCAATGTACTAACAATCACTGTCAACAATCACCAACAGCTATATCTATTCTTATATCTGTACTCTTACACTGATGTACCTGTGTTGTATCTACTCCTTCCTTTCTTGGCAACACTTCAGATGCTCCTAGCCAAGGGCATCCTTGTTTGGGGTTGGTTCTGCCTCATTTGCCATTCCACTCTGTTACACATAAACTGTTATAAACCATCTTTTCTATATATACATTTCTGTACAGATGATATGCACATCATCAGAATCACTGTGTATATGTATATATGTGCCTATGTCTGATCCACCAAGATATGATAATGTGTCATATCTTGGTGTAAATGGTATCATTGAAAACTATATAGTGTTGTGGTCAAGATTGTATACACCATTCCATATGAATATATATTGTTCTATCTCACCAAGATTTGTCAATGTGTCATATCTCAGTGTAAAATGGTACATTCTTGTATCTATTCACTAAACATGTTGAGAGCATATAAATTTGCACCATACCTTACATGATATGATGATAATAGTCATGACTCTCATGCAGTTGAACAATTGGTACAACTGAGCCATACATATAATGTCATTCAGAGGGTATCATTTTTATCAACATATGGAATGTCATCAGGGTGGGGGATTTCATAGTATAAAAGCTAAAATTCCCTTACTGAACCTGTTATAGTTCAGGACCTATATGCTACGTTTCTGCTTTTTCTTCACTTTTCATACTTAACAATTTCCTTTCACTTTCAAAGTCACATGACTGCAAGATACCTCATGTGACATGAGGTCTAGCCTTATAATGCCATCATGACATCATACTTCATGTCTTTCATTTCTATCCCTTTTCCCATGAGGATGCGTCTTTCTTTCCACATGGACTTCTCGCTGCCCTGATAGCCTCCTTGTGTTTCCCTCATGTTTCCTTTCCTACACCGGCCCTTAACTATTTAGGACTCAGATGACCTACCCTAAACCCATTGCTAGTCACTATATAAACCCTCCTCCTTCATCGTCTATTTCCTTAGTCCTATTCACTTGAATCCTCTCCTACCTTAGGGGCTGGTTCTCTTGTCTACCACTCTTCTTACCTTTTTAAATCTATACTCTGCATTTGCCGGCTTCGTGCTTGTTAACGCACACTACTCATTGTACACATTTTATGCTCTACTTGGGCACAGTCAATTTCCTCATCACTGACTATCATGTTCTAGTCCATGTTTGGCTAGATACTCGTCACCAAACCATTCATACTGTTGCTGAGGTCACACAATGCCTAGATTAGGTGTTGTCCTCTGTTGTTTGTTCTTTCGTTGTTCAACCCCATTTCAGAACCTATTTAAGAAAAAAAAGATACAATTGATTGCTATATGGCATGCTCCCCACACCACACTCCCTTTCCTTCTTAATCACTCACAGCTGGCAACTGCTCTCCCCTCCAGCAATCATCTGCCTAATGACTAGGATATCCAATGCCAGGTTTCTAGTGGTATAATGCTACCTTGGCCCTCTGACTGTGACCATTGTTAGTTCCCCCTATATACCATAGGGTGACCTAAGAGCATTTTCCTCAGAACAGTAGTCTAGTATTACTGCTGTTATGGTGGCACTGTATTACAGTGGCTCAAATAAGTGTCCCAATGTTAGGCCATTTTAGAAAGACTTCATATTTGCAAGAGAACTAAAATATATCAGCTCTGACCCTTGCAGGATCATAAATGCCCCTAACTCCTACCCTGAAGATAAGCCCTTAGGCATGTGATTTGATTACCA
>JBBPLC010000604.1:0-15321 GCA_038089535.1 Hemileccinum rubropunctum
CCCATCGTATAACGAATGCGTTGACAGGAAATACGTACGGGCTGAACATCATAATGCCCGTAAACGAGCACTGTCTTAAGCTTGGGATTATTGCCAACGCGTCCGATGACGAGTGGCGGAAGATTGTCCGGAAGCTCGACGAGTTGTGCGTCAACTCCGATGTCTTTACTGGTAAGTTTCTCGTGCAGCCATTTACCCATGTGCACAACATCTGGTCGGTGAGACTCCCCTTCACTCACGCTAGTGATCGTCGAAAAAGGATGTAAGCAGTGCAATATCAGCGTGGATAGGCCGGATGTTACCTTGGGATGGCCACGGCTTCTCCAAGACGATTGATGAAGGATTCAGCATGGTCATCGACGAATTTGAAGAATTCACTCGCCATGGATACGCTAGTGAGGAATGGTAGAAGAGATGGTATGGCAAGACGAGGGGCCACATCCGACCACTTATACCCTCCCCAATCAGAGGTATTTCGGTAGCGCATCGTTGCGTCTGATAGAATTATGAAAGGTACGCGATCCTAGGAGGCCGGTACCCCTGCATCAAGCCGATGCGGCCGAACTATGCATTGAGGCTGTCACGCCAACATCACCCAGCCTCAGACCACCTGAGAAAGGTAGGCATAACCTGAGTCGTCTCCCCATTAGCAACCATTCTAGATAAGGGAAAGTGCATATGTTTGCATACAGGCAACGGTGATTGTCCAATGCAGGGACGTCTTAGGGGACGGACTATTCTACTTGGAATGAGGAATCAGTGACATGATGTGTATGCACTAGCATCGCCTTGATCACGTATCCTATATTAGCAGTGGGCAGGCGGGCAATGGACGTCGAGCTAGACCATTTTATCGCGGCACTCATAATCAATGTATCGCCACCCCGTCATCGACCGGTACCGGAAAACAAGGCGGACCGGTTAACGGGATCATGACTCATGAATGTACGAATGCCGCCTCACCCCAGGGGATCCGGGGTGCAGGCACGGAGTCGTTGACATAAACTGTGCATGTGTAACAGGTAGAACTTTTTTTGTTGAGTCAATTTTTGTCCATTTGGGGTGTAGTAAACCTTTGCACATACCGTAAAGCCTATTGAATTTCGCTCGTAACAGCGTAGCGATGAAATTCCCTTTACAGTAAAGTCCACTGTCCGGCTGATTGCTCAACGCTCAGCGCCGAGCAGCACCGGAACTTAAAGTGTGGGGTAAAACCACTCACCCAATCGGAAATTGAGACAAAAGATCCGGTTGATTAGATATAGGTACATTTGACCTGGAGTCGAGTGCGTAAGTGAGAACGTTGAATTTGATGGCCTACTCCGTAAACTTCCACGTATTCACGCCAAAGAGTGCAGAAATAGCCTGACCAACCAACTGGAACCGGTCAACAACCGGTCACACCGTCACGCTCATCACAGTCCACTTAGTAACCAATGCCCCAGTCTGACGGAGGCGCTGGAAGGCAGTCCTAACATGCCTTCCCACCTGTGGACCGCAACTGGCCCACCACCGCGCCCGTCCCTTCCGTGCCACGCCGCTGTCACACCACAACAACCGTTTGCGCGAGACAGCTACTTTACGTGGTATTATGAGGGCTCCTGGTTGGCGACATAGTGTATTGGCGATCTACTCACCTTCGCCATTGTGCTCGCCGTTGTCATGTTTCTCCTTTGGCCACCAATCATCCTATTCAGTGTGTGGTAGAGTGCGAACTGCTTGGTATCATCTATGCTTCCACTATCGTCGTCGTCGTCTCGCTGGGTGTCTGGATATTCGCAAAACCTCGCGCCGATGACAGGGTGGGGACTAGTGACATGTGACATGTCGTCGGGGGACATCCCACAAGGCCTCAGTGGGAAAAATTCCAGCGCAGAACTGGGTGGTAACTGCGGCCAAGGGGCCGTTGGCAATGAAACCCCTGATTCCTCGCATCCTGCAAGAAAAGAGGGTACCGCCCGAGAATTCGTAAATTGTAACCGCCGGTGGGAAGCCAGGCGTGGGTTGGGTTCCAACCTGGCCTCAATAGCTTCTCATTGACGCATTTCGGTATTCAGTTGCATTCTCCCGAAGGCCATACGCCCTTGGTTCAACCTTTCGGGCCGTTCAATTGATGAGTCAGACTCTGAGAACGAGAGTGCTACGCTAAACTCCCTGAAACATTCTCATCAGCCGGAAAAGTCCGTCACTGGGAGCCGATACACCTATCTCTTTGGTGATCTTATTCAGAGCTGTATTCATAAATTGGTGGGCCTAGGTAATTCGAAATCAGAATCGAAGCCATGGGAGGTTGTCCTGACTGTCAGCCCATCAGTGGCGTATCTTATCGCTGAGACACGATCGAGTGATCTGAAGTGTGCCTAAACTTGTCCATTGAACTGTGATTCACCTGCCGTGATCCTTCCGCCGGTCAAAACACGTCCAGTCTCCCGAAATTTCTAGACTTTCGGAGATCAGATGCTAGTCATCCCGATCTTACGAAAAACACGTTCGTTGCCAAGTTGATACTAATAGTAGCGTCATGTTTTCAAAGCGAAAAGCGAACCGAATGCAAGTCGTGAACGCAGGAAGGCGTTATTCAACCTGAGCAAGACTCGAGTAACAATGGTTTGGCGTGATATGCTATCATTGCTCTGAACCGACAAGAATCATTTTGGGAGGAATTCTTGATGTGATTAGATCTGGGCGAGATGATCTCGGGAGGAACATAACTTCTTCATAGTGGGAATAATGTGGTGTAAATCAAGCAGCCGAAGGAGATGAGGTGGCCGTGTAGTGCCTTATTGACTAGCCTGCATGATGAAACCAGACGTAAAAAATTGGATTGGAAACTTGACTTCCACCATGTTACCCCTAAATTTTGGGGTGCGTACTATGTATTTCCGGACAGCGTGTGGAACAGACTAGTCCAATTCTGCATCCTTCTTTGATAGGAACGAGGACAATACGAGCTTCCTGGTCATCGCCATTGGTGCGCATTGTGACTAAAGGGGTGCTGTACCCCACAGGCGTGAGCCCTTGATTTCCGCCGTCCTCCGGAGACATATGGTCACTTGCATAATAGATCGACTCCGATGAATGGAACCACACCGATCTAGCAGCCGAATGATGTCCGTTGCAACGTTGACGAATTAGGCCCGCAGTCAGCTGATGGGAACATGACTGGCATAGCTTGTTTCAAATATGGAGCAATTCCCTCTTCGACATCGTTGTTGGCTGGCGTGCAGAAGGTACATGAGATCATGTTATGACTGTATCAGAGCGTTCGGTGACCTGGTAGCATCTTTCAAAGAAAATCGACTATGTACTGTTACGAAATCAACAAAGCTTTGGGCTACTCAAGTTCGTCAGACTTACGTGTCAAGCTATCTAATTGGAGTCGAAATGGCTCGGCCCATGCCACAAGTAGAATTTCACCCAAATCCGAGAGTTTAGCGTTCTCACCGATCTGGCAGGAAGAGGCAAAAAACGGACAACCCCGTTATTTTTGTTGGTCGCCCTGTTGAGTAAACCCAAAATATTTTTGTCATCAGAGTGTATTGTTTACATGTATTTACACAGGGACTTTGCCAAAGTTAACCGTGGCGTTGCGTTCAACACGGCGCAGCGGACTCATCGATCAGGCCTAGCGAGAAAATGTAGGGTTAGTATTGATTTGGATAATCGGGGAGATAAGTCGGATCATTTAGGTGAGCATCTCATAGTTACACTGGCCACGTAAGGCAGAACGTTGGTCTTTTTCTTCTTCTCATCGAGTCTACTTCGTGGTTTTGAGGCTTAATTAACGTTGGACCGTCCCAATAGTGTGCAAGAGGCGAGACAACACTGGTCACAGTATTGGAGCCCCCCGGGCTGCGTGGTTGAAGACCTTTGATGCTCCCTCCCTTCCTGGCTGGGCGCTATTACCGGTTGGATCTGCATCATGATCTGCATTGTATTCGCCCCCGAACACATGCTTGGAAGCACGCGCGGTGGTATTACCAGTTCCCCGTTCGGTTCCTTTTTTCCTAATATGCTCTGAGCTGCTTTGATTACACCCAAGAAGTTTGCAGTGCGTGAGCCTCCAAAGCATACCCGGTCGTCGCTCGATCACACCCGAAATTCACGAAAATGGTCCATCGATTATGTGGCCCATACCAGTAACGTGGGTGGCGAAGTTCTTTTTCTAGCTTAGCTCAGGTAGCCGTTAGGTATAAAGAGTCGACTGCTTGCTGCGTGGTTCCACATCCGAGACAACCCTCGAATCTTGCTCTTCTCCAGAACCATAAGCAACTACATTACGATGACCTCCGCATCCGCAGACTTCACAAAGCGTTCCCTTTACCATGGTTGGGTACCCCAGACTCCCGTGATCCACCAACTGTTTCTCAAAGATCACTTCGAAAACCTCCCCGATAATGGCGGTGAATACTCGCCGCCCATCAAAGCTTTCCTTGAAAAGCTCGACGCGCTGAAGATCAGGGGTGACACAGAACGCCTTTTCAACGACGCTGTTGAACAAGCTCAACAATATGAGAAGGTATGATTGAATTAGCGTCATGCAGTCACGGAAAACTGATATTCTTCCTAGTGGAATGATCCTAACTTCAAGGTCAAGGACTTTAACGATTTCGTGGATAAAGTCAACGTATTCGTCAGCGGTCCGCCCAAGTTCTACAAGGCCGTCGTTGATAACCATATCACCATAGGCGAGCCAATTGGTGTGCCGATATTAATCATCTTTGATCTGATCGGTAACACTGCCGCGGGTTATACCTTGTTGAAATGGGAAGAGTTCAACAAGGCGGTCGAGGTTTTGCTTAACGGATGGAGAGACTACCTCAGGGATGACCCGTCCTCTAATGGAACGCTCAACAAGGAAGGATGGTTCAGCGATGCTGGCTTAGCGTTGCTGGAGTCAGGACTCGGAAAACTGACTTTCGACCAAACCTTCGAAAGCGATTCCAAGACGGATCCCAGACACTACAACACATGGGATTCATTCTTCACCAGACAGTTTAAGAAAGATGTGCGCCCCATCGTGTCCCAACCTACTAAGCCGGGCGCCCCTTTCTACATCTACAATCCTTGCGAGTCCACCGTCTTTCGCACTGCCGCGGATGTCCGCATTCATGATACCTTTTGGCTCAAGAGTCAGAGGTACTCTCTCTACGATATGCTCGGCGGTGACAAAAATCCAGAACTGTCCAAGTATGCCAAAGACTTGGACGGCGCATCTGTCCTCCAGTCATTCCTTGCTCCCCAAGACTTTCATCGCTGGCAGAGCCCCGTCAACGGCAGCGTTGTGGCGAGCAAGCGTATCGCAGGCACCTACTACGCTGTGCTGCCCGATGATGGTGCCCCTTTAGACGACACCGACCTCTTGCCGGGTGATCCTCACGGCTCCCTAATTCGTTCCCAGCCTTGGCTCAGCGTCGCCGCCACTCGCGCCGTGTTCATCATCAAGCCGGAGGAAACTTCCCCCATCGACTTGATCGCTTTTGTTGGAGTCGGAATGGCAGAGGTGTCTTCTTGTGCCCTCACCGTTCCCGAGATACCTCCGAATGCGTCTGTCCCAATCAAAGTCGGAGAAGAGCTTGGAATGTTCCACTTTGGTGGTTCTACGTACGTGATGGTCATACAGCCAAAGAAAGGCCACAAGGTCGTCTTCCAAGACGTCTTCAATTCTCCCGTTAGACCTGGCCAGCACCGCTGGATCCGCTCGGTCGTCGGACAGATCTGGGAGGAATCAGCTTTGTAATCATGGTAAGCTCACTTTTAAATGCGCCTGGTTGCGTGTCTAACGTCAATAAATGTCCTGATAGTTTCCCAACCGCCTCGAGTCAACTTTGTACTATAGCGCCAGTGATCTGTCTTGTTCATTTTTGTTTGGTGGTTAGTACGATCACACCAATCGACTTGTGCTGTAGTGTTTCCTCCTTTCCGATCAGTTGTACGATAATCGCGTTGCGTAGCGTTTCAGTGTGTATTGGCGCGTTTGAATGCGAGTATGTTGTGTCTGCATAAGTGGGTTACTGGGATGAATTTGCCTATTCCTGACAAACAGGATGCGCCCGTCTCTATTGATTTCACAACAGTGAACGTTTGGCGAAGGGACAATTCGTGGTTCAACCCCGCAAGGCGAGCATCGATGCCGAATACGCGACCCACACTTAAGTTTCGGACTGATCTGTCGACGGATTGATGAACGTTTTCTGCCTTTCTGAATGGACGTTTAATTGTGTCGGTGACCTGGTAACCCGTTAAGCTGGAGCATCCAGAGGGCTCAAAATCGTTGCTTGCAGGTTTGATCGGACAAAACAGTTACCCTGCTGCACAATCCCTTGTAGGGAATGGACTAGTTTAGATCACTGAGCTGTGGGAACTGACCTGGGTGGGGACACTCGGTCGCAGATGGAAACCCGGGCACGATACGTGCAGTGAACAAGAAACGTGGTACCATCAAAAGCCAGAGTTAGTGAAAGCTGCGAGTCAACGACTCGGAGTGGCGGATTGCGTTTCAATTCGCTCCACGAGCGTAGGATTTCGTCAAGCTGATACTTGATGAACGATAGCCTGGTCTGTATGAAGTTGGGTAATGGGATACTGTTGTTATCGTAAGTTCAGAAACAGCCCAGACCATCTCTCGAACAAACGGAAATCGAAGGGGGATGATCAACGGAAGCGGCCGTCTATACAACATGGCTTTCTCATAGAATTCGCCGAAATCAAAGTAACCGGAAACGTGGTGAGATAAATATGTACACGCAACTTGTCGATTGAATCGAGCAATCGCTGCGTGTACTCTACCAGAGGTCTGAACCAGGAACGTATTTAGTACCCAGGCAAGTTTACAGGTATCAGAAACGTGCATTGTTATGTAAACACGGTCATCCGCCCAATGTACCTTCACAGGTGTTCATTCACTTGACTAAACACGTCTATCTTTCGATCATCCACTTCCAACGGCCAGTTGAGTCACTTCATTGACACTGGACAGATGCCGAAATGTCGATCGAGGATCTTTTTGCGCTGCCATTGAGTGAGGGTGTGTCGATGAATTCGAGACGAGACTTCCGAACGGTGCACCATGTCGCTGAGCGGCTGAGCTAGATGACAAACACTTTCCCTTGGTGCGTCTGAACTTGAATCTGAAGTGCTCACTGGCAAAGACCGGTATTCGTCTCAGACAGAATACTGGTGTGGAAACACTGTGCCAGCGCCCATGGTCAGGCGTCTATGACTCACTTGGCGCGGTCTACATTACTCATGCATAATCATGGAACACTTTAATTTGCGTGAGGCTTAGACTTCCTCTGAGCTAGATCCCTCGCTAAAGTACTAGCATGCAGCTGAATGTCTGTTGCTGGCCTCTGGGGTCTGATGGCAGTACAGATGTGCATAGCCGCTGCAAGAAGCGACCTCCTCCCTGAACAGCGTCAATCTTGCCAGGCTCAGGTTTCTTGGAAGAATGTCTACACTAACCTGTCCAACTTGTATGCCATGCTCTATTTCCAAGTGGAAGCGACAAGTACTCATACAATCCCTTGCAGTGGGTGTTCCACAAAGTGGGTGGCAACAACATTGAACATAGGATAGGGTTTGTCAACAGCAGCATCCTTTGTCAGATAAGTAGACGGTCAACTTCAAGGTGCGTTCGCAATACAACTCCAATTTCAAATTCGGCTGATATCCCTCCGAATGTAGGTATTTTTATCATGCGGCCGAGCATCGGAAGCGAGCCTAAACCGAAGATTTTGATGAACTTGAATGGTGTTGTCATGTTGACTAAACTGCGGCCAAAGATTCCCGGGACAGATATTTTGCACTTCTAGCTTGCGCCACTTCGTCCGGGCTAGCATTGGCTGGGACAGAATGCCCAGGGTGGGATGACCGAAAGCAGGCAAACTTGGTCGATGCCGGTGTATTGATTTTGCCCATGATTATTGTGGTAGTGGGCGCAGAGGGACTACCTAACGTACTCTGATCGGAGAACATGCGCTTCAGCATGACCATCCAACCCCCCAAAACTGACCGCACGCCAAAGAGGAAATTATGAGAAGAAAGAGATAGTACTCCGTAAGTGAGCATCTCTTGTTTCGATGGCTATAAAAAGGGAGGAACTGACCGCATAGTTTACCTTGACCCACACTCCACCTCTTATCCAACTCAGTGTGCCATCTATGACTGCCAAGCTTGACTCCGGTACCTACACGATCACTTCTCTTTCTGAAGTGGATCTACCCATCGGTGTCAATGACACCAAGCCTACGTTCCAACATGTCTATGCCGACGCACCCGTGAACGAGGTATGACCATTCTTGGTTGCGAACTGGAAGCAACGCTCACGTATCCCTTGTAGTGGAAGATCGTCAGAGTTGGTATGGACACATATCGCCTCAGCATAGGCGGATATCATCACATCGGGGTGCTTCATGGCAAGGTCATTGCTTCCATTGAACGTCATCACGGAGTAGAATGGGAAATTGAACATCAGGAAAGTCAGAACGCTTATACGTGAGCAGAAGTGGTGCATTTCCATGTTGATCGTCTCTGCTCATTCCTTGCTCAGTATCACAGTGGCAAAGCAGCGTGTGGTGGGATGGACCGTCCCAGACGAATCTTCAGACCAAGAAGTAACGAATTCTCCATTCTTGTCACGGCAGTCTACTTATCTACGTTATAGATTGAGATCCGCCCAATCCGAGCAACTTTTTCTATCCCACCACTTTTCTTGGACAGTCAATTGTATTTGATCAAGAAATGCGACTGAAGCAAATGTACATAAGTATGAATGATGTGAACTCGACGTCGTAGGCCAGCGTAAGCTGCTATGTAGTACTGTATGCAAGTTGTTGTATGCCTCGACAGAATATGCTTGATTGTCAGCATTGTGTACCCTCATTCGCACCGATATCTTAAACCGGTACCAATGAGCAGTGAACAAAGCGAATTGTGGTCCTGAACACCTTAAGTGTCACCTGCCCCAGATTCAAAGCTACGGTCGTCTGTAGACGGATCAACTTTGCCATATGATTACCCTTGTGTTGACTATATCCTTCACACTGCTTTGTGGCAGTCCCCGACACACCATCTGGTCCGTGTCAATACCCTGTAGTGTGAATAAACGAAATCACAGTAAAGGGAAAATACCTAGTTGCATTCATATGCAACAAGTGCGGAAAGGTGATAGTTCCATCGCGCATGTCATCCGGGCCGAGATAGCCAGTTTCTTGTTTGGCCTATTATCCGTGTGATCTCGCAAAGTTGGCGCGGGGTATGGCCGATGAAATCAAAAAAAAAGGATTAATGATCATGGAGAATCGGCGGACGAGTCTTGTTTACCATACTGTGTCATCATGGTTTTCATCTCACGGGAGGATATGGAATTCATGGAATGCAAGGTAGTGCACAAATGCGTTTCGGAGATGTTGGGCGGGCACGAACGAGCGAATAAACTGATCATGTATGCTCTGCCAGCAGGTTGGACAGGACATACAGTGCGGGGCAGAGAGGGAAGGGGGAATGCACCATCATATCGAGATCATCCCATACGAAATGGTTGCCAGTGAACATACCTCCTTTGTACAAATTCGGGTCACGGCGTACCTCGCTGAGTACGATGTCTCCAGGATACGTTTCTGGTGGAGCAAGACACTTCAATATACAATAAAGTAAATCTTGTATTGGGTAATAGATCGACGGAAAGAGTCATTGTAAGAGCACCGGCAGTCAGCTAGCAGGTGGCTACATCCGGCAACTCAGCTGCTCTTGTCATGTCGCGCACCAAGTCTACACAATCTAACAAGAACACTAAGAAACCCCTCAAAACCCTCAAGCTCGCACATCGCGACAGCAATGACGGCCCCGAACCTCCCACGAAAAAATATCGCGCCGGTTTCATGGTACACCCAAAGTCACTATCCCTCTGAGCGCGTTCATTCAAGTCCTTCCACGACAGTTGTCAAATCCTCCTATATTCGATTTAACCAAGGATGATATCACCATGCCGTCGGGTTCCCAAAGTCCGACCGGTTCACGATTGGCAAAGCCCATCTCTCAGAGTCAACGAACCGCTGTGGATGTCAAGGGAAAGAGCAAAGAAACGTGGACGCCAGTGGATGATGAGGACGACAGTCTGTGGGTGGACAAGTACGAGCCTACGTCCGAGGTAAGACGCGCGTTGTCTCTGTTGCCACCCTCGATCACTCCGTCACGTTTGCATTGTCTCAACATCAAAAGGCGGAATTGGCAGTTCACAAACGCAAAGTGGAGGATGTGCGTCGTTGGCTCCTGGAAGCGTTCGAGGGCGGTCCATCGGCGAAACTGCGAAAGTACCGTGTACGTGTTTGAATGTCAAGGCGTCACTGAAGCTCAACCAATCCATGGTCCTTTGGGCGTTCGTAACACTTTACAGCGCATTCTTGCCCTTACTGGTCCGGCTGGGACTGGCAAAACGTCTTCATTGCGCGTCCTCTCCAGGGAACTCGAATTCGAGATTCTGGAGTGGCGAAATAGTATGAGTGAACCCGGACCATCAGCCTTTACGAACTCAGAAGTTCGTCTAGATGGTAAGTATGGCTTCCCCAAGGTTTTCCCAAATCGTCGACACCTTTCTCCGCAGAGGAATTAGATTTCGACACGGAAACATTGTTTGACAAATTTCAGGCTTTCCTGACGCGCGCGATGACTTGCAATAGCATCTTCGGACATCCCAATATTATTCAGAGACCCTCAGGGTCGCTCGTAACCCCATACTCACAATCATTTACTCAACGATCTAGCAAACGCCAACTCATTCTTTTGGAAGACCTTCCTAACCTTCTTCATCAACCCACTCAAGCGCGGTTCCAGGCCGCCTTGCGATCCCTATGCATCCCTACTTCCAATCTGTCCGAAGCCCCTGGACCGCCAATCGTTATCATCGTCTCAGATTCCGGCCTTCGTGCTGAACAGCCTGATGATGATACATGGAATAGTGGTAGCAGTGGGCGGAGGTGGGGTAAGAAGGAAGTGCTGGACATCCGCAATGTTTTGGGATCCGAGTTACTGACAAGTCCCTATGTGACACAGATTGGGTATGCGCATCGCTACTTTGCATTCCACGGTCTTGACTAAACGTCGTTGTTTGCCCAGGTTTAACCCAATAGCCCCCACATTGATGACGAAAGCATTACAAGCACTTCTCGCTTCCCACTTCGGATCTTTGGAGGCACATGAAAGAATGGGTAAACAGCCTACGCGTGATATCATTGATATCATTGTAGGGTCTTCCAATGGGGATATTCGAAGCGCAATCATGGCTCTTCAGTTTGCGTGTGTGGTGGACCTGCCCGCCTCATCTACGAAATCGAAAGGCCGGGTAGCTCGCAAAAACGTGGGTGGAACGAAGAGCATAACGAACGTTCGTTCGGTTTTGGAAGCTGTGACCAGGCGCGAGCAAAGTCTTGTGCTCTTTCATTTGATGGGCAAGATCTTATACAACAAACGTCAGCGTGGCATTTTAGGCTCATACAGCGGTCATTGATGACATCTCCCTTTATACAGGTAAATTTGACTCTCCCGCATCCCACTTATCGGCCAAGGATGCTGTGAAAGAACGCGAGTTAGACATGCAACTGGTCGATCCACCGCCTCTCCCGGTATGGCTTTCGCATCACGACCGGAAAGCAAGTCGAGTGTGCATCGAGGCAGGTTTTGCCATTGGCATTCCATGTTACTTGCGACTTACTACCTCCCCTCGTCGCGCAGACGCTGGTAGCAGATTCGCCAATTGACTCATCCCTGCTGGGCATGTATATTCATCAAAACTATACTCAGTTCTGCACAGACGTCGATCAATGCGATGGTGTCTCCGAAGGACTGAGTTGGGTTGACTGTATTGGCGGGGTGAGCCTTTTCCCTTTTCTTTCGTTTGACTCACGACATTGATTTCCGTATGCTGACGCTCTTCAGGCCCAGTTAGTAAATTCGCCATACGCATTTCCTACCCTGACGCTTTCTACGCTTCACGCGCTCCCCACGCCGGTACCGCGGCGGGGGCAAAAGGTGTGCAAGCCGGTATGGTTCGATGTGCGTTCCAAGGAACTAGAGGCGTTGGACGCGGTCGGGGAGGTGCTCGGGTGGCTCAGGAGAGGTGTGGAAGTCGGTCACCAGGCGGACGATGAGGCATCGTTGGTCTCGGTAGGCAAGTGGACCTACGGCAGTATTACGACGGAGCTTGGGGGGTGGCTGCGTGCGTTTGATCGGTGTAGCGGGGGTGCTGGACAGGTGGGGGGCGAGCTGCACTGGCACGAAGGGCCACTTCAACCACAGCCACCACAAACACATCGATTGTTCTCGCACTTGCCGTGGCGTCTTGGGGGTGTCGGAGGAGAGGTTTTGGGAGAGAATGAGGACGGTGAAGTTGAGCAGGGTGGAGATGGAGACGACGATGTGAGATTTCCCAGTGGTATGCGAGATCAGGAAGAAGGGAAAGGTTGGTTGGAGGAGGATGATATCGAGGACGTGGATTGAAGGAGGACGAACGGTAGTGGAATGTCGAAGCCTTTTCCTTTCCATCATAGCGAACGTATTGATGAGGGTTACAATGTCATACGTATCAGTGTCCGAGCCAATCGGATATGTCGCTTCAACCACGGTTACCATACTCTTGATCAAATATGTCCATTACTATTCACAGAGGACTCGCACAACATATCCATCTGGGCTTCCTCAATAATGCCCGGTGCTCATCAAGACGTGTAGCTGGCGCCAGCCTTGAACAAGGTCATGGACAAAAAAACTTCGGCGCAAGAGTTCTAACAAGATCTCAATCGACCACCTCGACCTCACACGATTCGGAACCACGCGTGGCTACATCCTGGCTGCGTCGTGGAAGCAGCGTCCGCGTATCTACCCTTTTCACCGCGTTACTTGCACTCGGTGCAGGCGCGACGGCACTCGGTCTGTGAGTGGCCCATTCAATGTCAACTAATGTCCCTCTGATTTTTTTTTTTCGATCCAAATCTTACTGACTCCATTCTATCACATTCGTCCAAAACGCAGCTACGAGATATACACCTCATTCACGTTATGGCCAGCGGAACTCCGGAAAGACTTGCGTGCTGGAATCCGAGCTAAAAACCAGGGTGACCATGCTCTGAGCGAGCGATTTCTTGCTCGGTGCGTCGTGGTTCGCGTTTCCCATTTTCATTCGTCTCTGACTCCTAGTTTTATTCGTGCCATGTTTCTTACGGTGTGTATGACCACGTAGCGCCTACCAAACTGCTTTGGACCTCCCATTGTCGACGCTCGGGTCTGACCCGTACCTCAAACTGTCTGGCATCGCTGCTGTGTTGGCAGAAGTCGCCCCCGAGCGACGGGCGAAAGAGGTGTTGCAAAGTGTGTGGAACAGAGGCGGAACCTCCAGCGCCAGATCATCCGATTCCGCCGGAAATGCTGGCAGAGACTGGACCGCGTACACACTTACGAACGAGGAACGTCTCCGCAGAGTTGCGGTGGCGTGCAAGCTTGCGGAACTATGTGCAAATGAGGATGGAGGGAAAGAGGAGGAAAGGTGGCTTGTGTGGGCGGTCGAGGAGGTGCTCCAACTGGCGGGCGTCCAGACGCAAAATGGGAGGAGCTCTACGGGCAGTCCGGGTACAACCCGCTCCGATGGAACCTCAGGCCCAGGCTCAGCGTCTATCGTGCTTGCGGAGCTCGAGCTGCCGTCTTGGATGCGCCGAGTCGATCTCGGTGCACCGCTTGCCGCACTCGGGTCGGTCTACGCACACAAGGGAAACATTGAGTGAGTGCGGTATACATCTTGCATTTGACTGGAACGTCGGTGTACGAATCGATGGACAGGTATGCCATGCCACTTTATTTACAGGCCATATCGCTGCTTGTCCCGTCGAACAAGGAGGATGTGAGCGTAGAAGATCGTTGTGAGGGTGCGTCTTCTTGTTTCCCATGTCCATTAGCTCTCCGGTATGACCCGACGTCTACCGGTAGCTGCACAATTGATGAACAATCTCTCGGAACTGATCATGCGACGGCCGCCTTCACCCGAGATCAGACACCAGGCGGAAGCATGGGCACGTCACGCCTATGGGTTGATCGAACGTGTGCAAGAGATGCCCTTGTCTCGGGGAGGATGGTTCAGCTCGAGCACTGAACAGAGTAGAGAGGTGTGCGACCAGGTGTTGGGCGTGGTCTTGTTTAATCTTGGCATGTTACGAGAGGTGCGCGTTTTTGGAAAGAAAACGGGGCATGAACTGAAGGTCTGGCGTTGGTAGATGGACGAAGACCGTGCAACTGCGCGTTCGTTGTACGAGCAGAGCTTGAAGCAGTGCGAAAAGGTCGGGGTGACGGAAGGGGTCATGCAAACCAGGCAAGCTTTGAGGAGACTCGGCCGTGCCGGCGGGAACGCTGTATAGCCCTTTCCATGCAACGCCTTGCCAAGCGGATTACATCCATGTACGGCTCATGTTACTGTTGAGAACGTCTGGCACTCATCTGACGCATCTGGGGGTTATGCACTTCGTGGATTTTTTTCTTCAAGAGCGGTATCATGCTGCGAAGCATGAAATGATATACTCCAGATCTACGCCGCTCACTCCACACCACTATCATGATTAGATCGACTCGGTAATTGGTGACTTTCACATCGACGCCATGGCAACTACCCGGGCCAGATTGCTAGAAACACGTGAGATTCGAGATGATTTACGACGCTACATCCTGGTCTCTGACACCACCCCACTGGAACAACCCAACAACCCAATCACGTTTGCCTACCGTTCTTCTCACAATTGAAGTGCTCCGAATGACGCCCGACGGACGGCAACAGCCAAGAGCAAGTGTTCTGGTTTTGCAACGGCAATGCAAGTCATGACACGAGTTCACAAATGTGCGCCTCGTATTACGCACGCAATCAAGTCTAGACCTCGACATATACTCTTCTATGTCTCTGTTTTGACGATGGGAAGAAAGCCAACAGGATTGGCATTCAATTACAGTTGAGGTGACTATACACGATGATCGTGCTTGGTGGATGTTCTCAACGTGGTGGGAGGGCGTCCGTGTGACTGGTTGTATTTTCTCCTGTGCTTAACGAATCCCACATAGGTGATATGAATGATGCAGGCAAGCGTGTACCGTGAGCTACTAAGCGCGTATTGACTCTAACGGGAAGCTGAACATTCCGGTCCAGAGCCACTACCAATTAAACCAAACGGGGTTAACAGTTGCAGTAGAATCAGCGAGATTTAACTTTTTGGCCATACGGAGCTGAAACTCAAATCATTGATTGGCCTGCCGCTTGCCTCCTGGGACGATCGATTTGAAGCTGACAGCAGT
>JBBPLC010000605.1:0-15295 GCA_038089535.1 Hemileccinum rubropunctum
TAAAGGCTTAGGTCAAGTTTCTGAATTTTTGTCATTGAAAATACCTTATTTTTGCGAAATTCTTGTGGTAGAGCATCAACATAGCATATCTAGTTTGCCACGTTTTTTCTATAATCCTAGAGCTAACTTAACTAGGCTAATCTAACTCTGTGTTTGCTACTCAATGCTAATCCTACTTTTTTTTTGCATTTTTGGTTGCTAGTCATGCTTCTGTAGTCAGTATAGTCACAGATTATGTCACAGTCATGTCTGAATTAAGGTCAGATTTTCATCAAATTGTCACTTGTTTGCATGTAGATTACCGTAGATTAGCATAGATTCTGTCAAGATCACGTTTGAATTATGGTCAAAATTTCATTCAATTGTGCTTTGATTACACCTAGATTAGCGTAGATCCTGTCAAGATCATGTCTGAATTAAGGTCAGATTTTCATTAATTTGTCCCTTGATTACATCCAGATTAGCGTAGATTCTGTCAAGATCACGTCTGAATTATGGTCAAAATTTGGTTCTATTGACATCTGGTTGCACGTGAATCATCCTCAATTATTGCTTGATTTGTCATTGGCTTGGCGTGAATTATGGTCAAAATCTCGTTCAATTACACTCACATTACACTCAGAAAAGCGTAGATCTTGTTTTCTGCTCTTTTTCTTCTTTTTCTGGTCCGTGGGAATTTTCTTCGCAGCATAATATCCATAATATCCATAGAATCTCCACAATGTCTACTCAATATCCACAATATCCACTCAATATCCACAGAATGTCCATAGACTGTCTGGAATATCCACTTGATATCCACTCAATATCCACAATATCCATCAAATATCCACAGTATCCACTCACTATCCATTCCAATATCCATCTATCCATCAAATATCCACAGTATCCACTCACTATCCAACTGAATATCCACATATCCATTCAACTATCCATAATATCCACAATATCCACTATCCGGATATTCGTCTCTGGGGGCAGAAACCATGAAACATAGAGATAGATTGAATTTCTTCTTTCCTCAGTTCATTTTTTGATGACTGAGATATGCTTGCACTTACTCATTACCTGTAGTCTAATACTTGTCTCAATTCTACACTTGTTTTATTTGTTGATACAGATGAGCATTGAGGTGAACATGAACACAGAGATAACAAGATGATAGTCTGATGATTCCTAAGAGGTCAGAAATTGAGCCTTGAGGAATTGAAGGATGGATCCAGAAGTCTGGCGTTTGAGACTTGGACTTGAGTGTGGTTCTCTGGGAATAGGGTAGGTAACAAAGATGAGGACAAAGATGGAAACATGGACCACAATGCCAAGAGAATGTGAAATGGGACGTGGATGGTAACATCATATTAGATTATAGGTATGCATGATGTGTGCATCATGAGAATATCTATACTTTCAATCCAATATAAGTCGGATAATCGGATGATAAATTATTGTTCTAAATAAGGCCATATTTGCGCAAAACACTGTACTCTCTATGTGCGCACACTCATGAATATAATCATTGTCATAACATGGTAACACTATGACAGTCAATCAACACTTACTTTACTGTTACATAAAACAGAATGTATGAAATGTCTATTTCTGCACACATCACAGTATACATGATTTGCGCAGAAATGAAACATTTACAACACTGTAAGATGATACGACGGTTAATACAGTGATAAACTCTCTTTCTCAATCTATTTATATCTGTGCAAAACACTATACACTCGATGTGCGCGTGGATTTAAACATATGAACCTGAGCATGGCATTGAAAAAACATTGTGTTTTATACACACACACCAACATTAACTTCACATTATATGTTGGTTTATATGCATATTCATATACCACGAATTCTAGTTTTTACGAGCCATCTTTTGAGACACAGACTTCACCTCAACGATCTCTACGTCAGAGCTTGCATCCCATTCCCTGTTCGTGCGCTTTGAACCAGATGCCACCCTCGATTGTTCTACTGAAACCTGTCGAGCAACCAAAAACCCATTCTCAACCAATTTGCGTGCTGTGTTGGAACCCATGAGTAGATGTACAACGTCATACCCTCCATATACCCCTCCTCGCTTGAATAGATCAATAACGTCCTCATACAACTGATTGATCTCTTGGGAGGATAAAGGAAGAATATCAATATTCCACTGAGCAGATCTGAATGCTTTGGGTCTGACGACTTTCGCCAAGCCTAGACGACACATCAACAGGATTGTTATGCCTTTACTAGCTGAAATCATCACCGTATTGTAGTGAGGTTATATCAGACAATACAATCGATTATGCAACGTACTATGTTTCTTGAACCATGCCCTCTTGTCTGATCGTTTGAATATGGGTGACGATGAGTCATTTAGTGCAATGATGAAGTAGGTGACCATTTGAATGAAGATATGTGGTTGTGAACCACCATTTTTCGAGCGAGCTACCCAGTCAATAGATCGAACTGACTCTGTAAGCTTTGAATATTGTGATGCTACTGTGATCTTGCTTGGAGCATATATGGTGGGAAGCAGACCTGCACAGGCGATTGCAGCAATCAAAGCGAGATGATGTAAGGGCTTGCTGCGGTCATAGCTTGCTCGTATGTATTCGTATGTGTCCTCAACATAATTATCGTCAGCATTCATACTTCCTGTCGGTAAAGGAATGTCAAATTCTGTGGGAAGCACGGTCTTGTGGAGGACGGTGTGAAAATTGATGAGCTTAACATCGAGGGCATTCCAATCACCACGAAGATCTGCAAGCTGAATAGCAGATGAGGAGCGGAAGGCCATTTCTTGTCGTGAGTGCTGCCTAGCAACAAGGGGAGTGGTGCTAAGTGCTGAACGAGGAGCCGAAGCACCGAGGTTGAGCCAGACATTATAGACGACACGTGTTGATGGTGCACCACGGCCACCTTGGGGATTTGCAGACCAAGGAATATGGTTTATCTTCAAGGTCGAGCAAGCAAGACAGAAAGCCTCTTTGATAAGTGAGTCATGAGTATCTTTGTTGATACCATAGGCAGAGGCTATTTTCTTTCCCTCGTTGATGGCGATTTTTGCTACGTGATAAAACTGCCCTTTTGTGATAAAAGGTGGGCGGAGGGTGCGACCACGCTGAGAACATTGGGAGATGATGGCATCGACGAAGAAATGAATGGACTTGCTGCCAAGATGAGATTGGGTGAGGGACATCTGCTGATGTTCTAAAGGAACGATAGCGAGGAGGAGATGAGGAAGGACACTCTCGCTGAATGAGAGTGGCTCATCAGAGTCAAGCCAAATTTTGAGTGCAATATGGCGTTCACGGGCTGATATGGCAGCGGGACCGCGGAGATTTGTATTGTTTGATATGTCTCTTGTAACGAGTTCTTTGACGAGGGCCTTGACATCACTAAAGAAGCGTTTCAAAGAGATCTCTGCAACATAGCATAGGATGCGTAGTGTTGGATCGGTGACAGACTTGTACCTATTGTCTGGCATATTGTCAATGGCGAGTGAGATCGTAAAATGTGCCTCGTAAGTCTATAATGTTGAGATGGTAAGAATATATGGTGTGAAGAGTTGAATATCGCGCAAATCATGGTATACATGATTTGTGCGGATATGTGGATATCGGTGTGAACTCACTTGGTAATGATCATATCCCCATGTAATCTCTTGCGTACGACGTGAAGATGTCAGAGGTCGTGAAGTCATCTTGTCGACAGGCCATTTGTCATTTTGGATGGTAATGATGTTTGTGGATAACGATGCATGTGAGATAAAGGCGGGGGAGATACACGGCAGACCGTCTTTGACAAGGGCAAGGAATACCCAGCATCTATCCATTATTTTCTTCGTAAGGACCTTAGCACTGCCAGTATGAGCATAATTCAAAGACCGTTCGAGAATTGCAACCATTTCGAGGACGCAAGGATCTACAATGAAGTCTTCCTTCAATAGCAATTTGTATTCGTTCCAGAAGTGATCCAAGAGGGATGTAATGGGATACGTGGCAGCTTGAAATAGCTTTGGAATAAACTGAACATGCCCATCAGAATGTCTGTTGTACTTATTGGAGTGAAAGATACATACATCGTTTTTAAACACCATGTTTGTTGACTTGATGGCCGTGACGACAGATGGATGACTCCATGATTGGCACAGAGGTCTAACTATACTGTCATAAATAAACCTAAAAACACGATGAACAATGTTATAATTGCGCACATGCATGGTATTGCGATGTGCGCAATATTGTTATCAATTGGGTTAAAATAACACACGACTTACCGACCATTCCTTTGATTTTCTGGGAGGCGGAAAACATCCACCCGATATGTGTTCTCAAATCGCATACATGCTGGTTGGTCACCCCCGGCTACCTTGCGGTTGAAACGCTCATGCGGGAGAGCATTGTTGCACATCCTGGAACGAGCTGACCAGAGTGTCTTCTTGGCGAGGTTATTGATAGTTGTACCTGAGAATACGCTTGTCATAAGGCCAAGCTGGACAGCATGGAACTTGGCTTCATCGCGAACACGATGGGATAATGCGTTGTACATCTGTGAGCATACAGGATGGATAATATGAGCATCAGGAGGATCAACTGCACCAGATTGTTCGCCATCCATTGGATCAGAATGCCTGCGGATATTTGCATCAAGCTGATCCAATCTACGTCTAAAAGGGGTCATCAATCCATCGGCTTGTATATTGCCAAGAGTGCGTGTGAATGCCAATGGGTAGACGGAGAAATCCACAGTGTTTTCAGCGCCATAAGGATCTTGTGTGTTTTCAAAGAGGGTATGGACTGTTGCTAGATCCAAGAGATTTCCACATGGTTCTGCATCTTCCACACAGCGCCTGAGTATTTTGTACCCCTCTTTTGTATACACAGGGATCTCATCTCCGAAGACATCATACATTGGATAAGTGAGTAGGTCGACTAGCTGACGAGAGTTATCGGTGTCGTCTTTGTCGTAAGCCTCAGGATGATTGGTAATTATGTCATGAATGGGTCGATCTGACCACTGAGTGACATTAAGGAATCTGTGATAATGAGATTGTGAGTTGTGTATATATGAAGAAAAAATGATATACGACGCACCCAACATGTGTTGCCATTGAATAGGTGAAAGTCCTGATGTGCGAATAATCCTTGTGTTTGTTGAAATTGCGGCGCTCGGTCGACATGAGATTAGGAAGCAAGATTGGTTGGTTTTGTCCATATCTGATCGTGATGGCGATTGGAGTGTTGTGTTCGAGAAATCCGTCATGCTTCCAAGCCTGTGGTGCATTGTATACCCACATATCCCAATCTCGTAAGAAATCTTCATGTAGATTCTGAGCGTCGACGAGTCGAAGTTCTATCTTTCGTCCCCTTTCACGATCTCGGCCACTATGATAGATAAAGAATAATATCATATGAGTGTGTGTCACAAATAATGCGCAGATCGATGATAGCATCAATTGTGCATATATACCAACCTCTGCGTTCAAAGTGAATCGCAGAGTATCCACTCATATAGACAAAAACGCAAAAACGCGCACATGATGTACCCAACTATTTGCGCGAAAATGATAATGAACTTACAAGATCTCTGTTGCATCATTGACAGACCTTCTTGTGAGATTTTCCGGGTATAGCGGATGACAATGAAAGTCTTGAACACGTCTATCGGCGAACATTTTCGCAAAGAACATAATCAGCATCAACGAATGCTGTGTCTCCATTGCTGTCGTCGGAGAAGGAAGGATTGGCCAATTTCCAGTAGCATTATGCTCGTGGTTTTCTTCCAACCACTCGTTTGGTGCCATGGCAATCCATACTTGTTCTTGATGTACTTTACCAATATGTAATAGTCGTCCATGTGTGTCAAATGGGAGGCTGGATGCCTTTCCACGTGGCCACAGTCGATGATTCATAGAGAAATCAAACTGTAGGCTCCAAGCCTGATCCGTTTCAACGTTTGGCAATACTGCATCCAGCCCACATCTGTCGCCAATGTACATGACAAAGTCGATAAAGTGCGGGCCAGTTGCAGTGACAGTGGTGAAGTCCGTAGGGTCGAGTCGATGTTCATCGTCGATTCGCAAGCGGTGCCGACCAGAAAGAGTCCTAATGGCACGCTTTGGTTGCCTATGTTGACGAAAGAAATCCAACTCGTTGAATGACACAACGGTGGGCCTGCGAGAATTAAAGAGAGTGACGTGGTCGCTTGGTGAAGCATCTCCTTGGCCATACATGGCCTGTTGCACCTCATGCTGAAGAGGTGCATCGTCAGCTGCAAGACGGTTTGGCACGGCTGTTGCATCAAATGGTTGGTCATGATCACCCTCATCGTCTGAGTCAAACGGTGGATCAATATCACTACACAGGAATGTAAGCATTGGAAGGATGCAAAAATAGTACGCACTTCACGTCCAAATCGAAATCATCGTGATCAGACATCAGGGAGGAGATGTGAATGGTAGAGTAAATGAGCTTGATGAATGGATGGTTAGAGAGGCAGTGTAAATGCGGAAGGAATTTTTTGTATATTGGAAATACACACATTCAAAATCATATTGCAGACTTGGACATATTGAAGCCTTGGACATTGTGACAGGGTTGTGTGACGGGGACCTAATGAGGGACCCTGATAGACCATGCACTAGTACAGAGAAAATGAGCACTTACGATATATCGAGTATTCTGTATTTCGGCTCCATTAGAACCGGATTATTACATATTGCACAGACTGTGAGTCCAGACAGGACCTTACACTGACACTCACCATTATAGTGGCCGAATTGGTTTGTTCTGTGCGATGATGTGAAGAGATGGACAACTGGAAGAAAGCTGTGGGTTGATATGTAAGTTTTCAAACCATAATGTAAATGATTGCCACTACCAACGATGAAGAGAATGAAGGTGGTGGGTGATTATACCGCATGTAAAGTGAATGTCGTGAGAATTAGAATGAGATTGAGTGGATGAAATGATTTTGGGCGGATGATGAGCAGAGAAAAGCGAAAGACAAATTGATTGTGATGACAAAATACAGAATACGGACAACGATAGAACTACGGGTGTACAAACTTGAAAGATAGAAGAATGGTGAGTAAGTTGATAAGCGATGAAGGATGGCACTTACCCGCGGATCAAACCAGGTACTGCGAAATCGCTATATTTCTACATTCCAGTGTGGTACTGAATTTGATTGCTTCCGACAGGTTTTGCTGCGGTCGAGCGGGTCGCATTCTGGCGGGGAATTGACGGTTGGTTTGAAGAGCTGTCAACGGATTCTTCAGGAACCTCAGATGGGGGGTCTTGATGTTTCTTCGCGCGAATCCGTTTTTGTTTCGGTTCTTGCAAGTTGAGGTAAGTGATGAAGTAGATGACGAAGGAGTACTCACTGTTCCTTGCTCCGGTTTCATCTACAGATGATACGGACGCTGATGGTTGTCGTTTGGCCATACTGCGTGTATTCGGTAATAGATCGTTTGGAAAGATGAAGCCGTCTGTGTCTCGATGGTGTGGTTCAAGTTGGGCAGTGGTGAATATGCTGGATTGGGCACCAGAAGGAGGTTTGGGCATCGGATCTACTTTGTGATGGATACGTGACACTACAAACGAAGTAGATGTTGTGGTGATGAAAATATAATATAAATGACTCACATTGTTCCTCTAAAACAAATGCCGCATGTTCTGTGGATAAACATAGACATCAGTATGATATACTCTCATATAGGAAATGAATATATGCGCGTCGTACAACATGAATCTGCGTATATGCGCACATAGAGTACCCGTTGATGTGCGCGAATATGTAAAAAGGTATAGCGGATAGGTTGGACTCACCCGTTGCATCCTGCGGCAATATCTGGGTTGGGATGTTGTTTGCGGGATCATACTCTTGTTCTTGCGGGGCGATACCAAAGTGCATCGTTCCAACATCAATACCGGCAACATCCTGACCGCCATATTCTGATTCTGAGGGGAACGCTGGATTGGATTGGATATTTTCAGCACTACCATCGCATACATCTTGATAGGTACGCATATAAAAAAAGGCAGATAGTCAGTGTCGTTGACATACGATGATGATAAAATAGAACCTTCTCCATCCGTTCCCATCCCCATCTTCATCTTCTCGCCCTGGATGGCAATTTCGCTGTCATTTGGAGACCTGATACACTCGTTCGTAAATGCTGCCCGTAGAGTGTCCAAATATTCGTCAGCCTCCTTGACCGTATACACATAGAAGTTCCTAGTTTTGACATCACGAAGCGACTCGGTCTTCGATTCCGTCTGGCCGGGAATGTATACTCGAAGACCTTCTCCAGGTAGGCGTGCGTTCTCAATATCAAAGTCGTCGTTGTGAGGGTAGTGTCGTTGTGCATACGCATTGTCGCTCAATGCCTTTGTTATTCATTGTCAGCGTTCATAATCCGTTTACATCAGAAAGTGAATGACTTACATGCACAAGCTCCGTCAAACAGGTAACAACATCCTTGTGAAGAGCGGGTTTCTCCCGCAATTTGGACGCCCCAGTACGATCAGCCCAGGCGCAAGGTATCAGAGCGATTTGGTTGAGCACTCTCTGAATGAGTCGTTCCTGATTGCCGAGCTTCGCATCACGCTGGAATTCCGCCATTTCATCGTGCACGTCGAAGGATCGCGGTGTGTACTCCTTGTTGTAAATACCATCTGGCCATGTGATAGTCGTGTTGTTTGGAGGTTCCGTGTAATCGAGAGGGACGCTTTTCGACGTGGTCTTCACCTTCAATGTCTTTTGAACGAGGCCGCGCGACTTCTCAGTTGTAGTCACGAGTGAATCTGCAGCAAATTGCTCAAATGCATGGCGCAAGTATGCCGCCCCTCCATCCGGCTGGTACAAGATCATCGCGGGACGATAAGATATGACGGCGCTCGCTTCCGCAAGGATCATAGCTGCGAATGTTGGCATGTATCGATAATACGAGCTTACGGATATCGCACTGTATTCAGCTGTGTGGAAACGCCACATTTGCTTGCCTGGAAAACGAGCCGCAGCCGCAGCCTCACCGGTGAGCTTAGATGCCCGACTCCAAGGTGCTCTGATATCTGCCCAGTTCGTCTTCGGATCCTTCTGGTCCTTTCGGTGCGTATCCTTCTTGAATTTGCTTGCTGCCCTCAATATCGTCGACACCTCTTCGTGCAGGGCTGCAATTTCCTTCAAATGTTGCACCTGCTCAGCTCGCCTCTTCGCCCTTTTCTCGCGTTCATCTTCATTGTCTTCCCCCTCATCCTCACCATCCGACCGTCCATCACCACTACCACCCTCAGAATCAACCTCAATGATTTCTGATTCTTCTTCGCTACCCCCGGACGCATCCTCGTCGTAGTCCTCGTCCTCTTTCTGTTTATTCTTCCCTTTCACAGTCGATGTCTTTTTTGATGGCTTCCTCTCTTTCACTGCCAATCCGAATAGTGCTTGCAGATCCGTCGCTTTCGTCATGCGTATAGGACTGTTCATTCTCTGGATTTGGAGTTGTAAGTTTATCAACGCTGGGTATTGTTCCAATATAGATAGCATCACCTGTATTATTACAATTATCACCATGAAAGATGATGATACAAAGGAATACATACCCGCTCAACGACAATGTGACGCCTAACAGATTTGATGTCAGGGTGAGCGAAGAGAGCTCGTCGAAGTTCGGCCGTTTCGGATCCTGGATTCCATGTCGGGGGATGATATTGCTTGTACGCGAGGTAAGGTGAAAACCAATATGATATCTAAATGACAAATACAATCGGTCAGTGTGGTGTCAGAAAGTAAGAATACAATCCATGAATACGCGAATACGCGAATACTGCGCACAATGCGTGCCTCTGCTTATGCGCAAATGTAACATATAGATTATCGCGCACATAGAGGTGTACGCGATGTGCGCATGTATATATTCGTACAAACAAATGGTACGTACCTCTTTGAGGGCATCTTGTACAAGTCGCAGACGTTGTGAGATGAATGTGTATACAGATCGGCACATAAACGGCAACTCATTCAACGAATTCCCGTCAATGATACCAACTGTTAACACGATGCGCATCTTGCTTGCACAGTGTTGAACCGCAGTTTGAGCATCTTCAGTCAGTCCCATCCTAGCCAGTTCGCCGGAAGAGACAAGCTCAGACACCGTTTGAGATACGGAGGAAATGATTTGATCTTTGTATTCAGCTAGACCGATCGCCCAATTGTTTCCAGTACCCTGCACAAACTCCCTGCCGGCAGCTGTACCTTCCCCGAGGTGATCGTTAAAGGCGCATTCAACGTGATTGCGGATGACAGTCAGTACCGCAGATGGAATGGCTGTCTGTTTCTGGAGCGTTTTGTACAGCTGTCGTAGTTTGTCGGTAGCCTCACTGTGAACGCCATCATTTATGATTAGCTCGTCGATCTCGACAGCATCGACTTCTAGATTGTTGAAGCAAAGGAGCAGTTTATCCTCCATTTTCTCGCACAAATACGTGACAGCCTGAAACGACAGTTAGATCTACATCATCGAGACAATTCACACCTATGATTAACATACCCCGCCTTCCGGTCCCATCATCGTTGCATGAAGCAGGCCAAGCCGCATGTCTCCCTTGCGATCGATTATTTGCATGCCCATCAGTACGAATTTCTCCATGAAGTACCACGAGTGGTCCGTTCGGAGGATGTCGTTCTGTTTTGCTGCATTGCCTTTTGATATCGCCAATGCACGCACTCCCCTCCACCGAAGACCAGCATCCGTTTTCGCCATCTCAGTCTTGAACTTCTGTATCAGTCCCTCTTCCGGCGACTCTTTGTATACGTGCTCATACTGGTTTCGCGACAGATGAAGCCCAAGTTCAAATCGTTTTGCGATAATATCTATGGTAATATGTGTTGTTAGTCTATGTTGATTCTGCGCAAATAGAGTGGTCAATGATGTGCGCAAATAATCATTTTTCAACCCGTTTAATGCACAGATAGCATATATCGGGTTGTGTACATGAAATGACATGTAACGGGACACGTATAAAATGGCGCAAACCGATGTATCACCGATGTGCGCGTGAAATGACAGGTAACTGGAACCTTGTTGTTCCGCGCAATTATATGGATAACAGATGTGCACGTAAACGTGACAACTAAAACAGTCAGAGGTGGCGAAACACTCACCAAGATCGTATATCGCAACCATCCATTGCCCTTTAAAAGCTAACACCCCCTCCATCTCATCCCTCTTCGGCTTCTCCACTTCGTTCTCCTCGTCGATTTCCATCATGTCGACGCTCTCCATTTTCTGTTTCTCTAGTTTATGTCGCAATTTCATACTCTCGTCCCGTTGCTTCGACATATATCGCTGATACTCCTCTAGTGCGTGGATTCGGTGTTGACCGCTCGCTACATATACCACTGGCTTTCTTGTAGAAGCTATCGTGTTCGTCGCTGTGTCCGTTAGTTCCAATATCTTTAGATTCTCCATCGCGTTACCGTCGTTACCATATGTATCCGGTTTGATCATTGATTTTGAAATCACGAGGGGAATTGCGTTCGATGCTTTGAAACGATTGACTCCTTCCACCTTGAAAGACGTGATCAACGCGTTCAACTGTGCAGGAAGGAGATCGCGGTCATTCCATTCCCCGAACCGCATCTTGTCCTTGTTTGCGACGACATCGTACCGTGCATACCCAATAAACGCTGCACTCAGATCGCGGTCCTTCTCAATCTCCTCTTTCTGGGCACTCGTAAACGCGGGGGTTGTCACTTTATTCTGGTTGAGAAGAAGCGACGATCCAACCGTTCCCTGTATGTAGTCCAATCAGTCACTTCATCTCATAATCGACTTACTTACTCCCGGTTTTCCCGTCTCAAGAGGTACACTGTGATCCTTTTTTGTTTTCTCCCCAGGTTTCGTAACAGCCGTTTTCGGTTCACCTGTTTTTTTTTTAGCCATTGCGTGGGTTTTAGAAGATGAGTGTGCAACTGCTTCGTAGACGAATCGATTGATTCGGTGCAACAGTAGTACTTTAATCTCAGTTCAATTTTATTTTAATCTCAGCGAAAGTAAATGTCACGCGTTACAGTGCCTTAATCCGATCATATGTGTCACAACATACACAATTATCGTTCACATGTTCAAACATATATGTTTGAGTTCACTATATCTTACGTTGAGAAGTCAGAATGCCATTTATATGATATCTGCGCAAATCATATATATCATGATGTGTGCGGATTTGTATAATGGACACAACAGCTTCCTTTGTATTGTATCGTTCAGTATATAAACATTGTCATCGTGAAGTATTACATCGTTCTATCGACATAATTTGTTAGAAAGTATAATGATCTGTATATTGCGCACATAGTCGATTGATCAATTCGCGTATACAAAGACTATTCAATTGGATTGTTTGTATTCTTTATATATATATCGAGACCATATACCAAACAATATATGATGCGCAAATCATGAATACTGCGATGTGCGCGAAATTGCATGTTGAAATGGTACTCTAACCTACCCTAATGGCTAACCTATTTGTAAAAATGTACTAGAATATATCAATGACATCTTACGCTCAAATGCACTTTGGCGCATCTGCGGGTTTTAGTGATCTGACACGCTTTTATAGAAGTCAGGTATGTATACACATTTGTCAGTGAGCAGCATCATTGGTCACACAGAACAGCCATTATTCACACTTGCGCATCGGCGCATGTGCGCAATTTGGTGGTGTTGACATGTCCGTACCCAACAGTAACCCTTACCCAATTAGATTAGACCCCTTACAATGTATAATTCCTCCATCCTATGTATAAACAAGGATAGGATTGGAGAAGAGTAGTACTCTAGTTGTAACTGGCCCCTAGGGTGGAGAGGGATACAAGTGAATAGAACTAAGAAAAGGGTAGATGACAGAGGGGAGCAGGTTTATATAGTGAATGGCAATGGGTTTAGGGTAGGTTGTCTGAGTCCTAAATAGTTAAGGGCCAGTGTGAGAAAGGAAACATGAAGTGAACACAAGGTAAACATGAGGACAGCGAGAAGTCCATGTGGGAAGAAGGAAGTGTCCTCATGGAAAAAGAGATGGAGATGAAAGACGTGAGGCATGATGTCATGATGACATCATGGGGCTAGGCCTCAGGTCACATGAGAGATCTCACAGTCACATGCACTTGGTCTCATGACTTCGAAAGTAAAAGAAAATGTTAAGTATAAAAGTGAAGAAAAGTGAAAATGTAGCATATAGGTCCTGAACTATAACACAGGCCTATTACCTGGACATGTTCGAGTCACATGCTCAGCAACTTGCTGCTGCTGGCTTGAAGGGAAAAGAGAAAGCTGAGTGAATCTGGGAGGTACTCACTCAGCAAAAGACAGTCTTTCTTCTTATGATTCTTTTTCTTCACTGTGCTCTTCTTTTTCAAATTGGTTCTCTGTATTAGGGAAGATGGACAGTCTGTTGGGTGATGTTGACTTACTGAACACTTGCAATCATACTAGTTACAATATTGCCTCCAAAGGAGCATCTTTTTAGAGCACAGCACTGGAGAATAAACATAGTTTGTATTAGGGGTTTAATTTTCAGCTGTACTGCTCTCATCATCCATTGATACTATACTTTTCAACTCCCCCCTGCACCATCCACCAAATTCCTCCCTTTGCAGTTTGTATTAGGGTTCAAAATTTCAGCTGTATTGCTCTCATCACCTCACTTTTCACTAAAAGAGCTAACCAATTCCGACCAAAACTAACTTTGAACACCGGCTGGCACAGGATCTGGTTACAGACTCATCTCGGGCAGTGGTGCTCGTTAACATTAAGCGTATGGGTACATCAAGTCTACCATAGCAAGGTCATGTTTCGTAGTAATGATGCCTCCTCCTTCGACGCCACTTGGCCTCTTGAAGTCACGGCCAAGATCCATATTCACGAGGAACGGATACTTCGCCTCATTAATTTCTCCTGCCCAGTCAAAGTCAACTAGATGGACAGACAAGGTACGTTCACTTCCAGTCTCAGGACGCTTCACAAGGATATTCTGAGGTCGAATATCGCCGTGAACAAAACCCTGTTGGTGAAGGGCCAACACATGCTCCTTGACCACGTCACGAACCATGCGCTGCTCAATTTTGTCGATGATCTTCAGGCCTGGTGCCCACTTCGGTTCCTCAAGTAACTCCATCGCGACGACAGACCAGCCACAGGATAGTATGTCGCAGTAGCCAAGCAGTGTAGGAGCTCCACCTTGAGCTGCGCACGCCAGATGAGCATCTTTCGAGTATGTACGAACGAACTTGACAAGTATTCGCTTCTTGTCGTGGACGTGTTCGCAAATATAGAGAAGGTTACCGTCGTCCATCCGGCTGAGGTACTTGTATCCGCGAATCTCAGTCGGCGTGGTAATTGTATCATACTGCGTGATCCACGGGAAGCGGGTGTCTGCAAATGACTGGGGTGTGGTGTTCTCGTAATATTCCCTCAAGGCAATGGTGGTATTCTTCAACGCTCCAAACACCTTCGCACAGCGGATCTGCAAGTCGATATCTGTTCGGTGATAGAACAGTGGGAGGATGGGTCCCAGCACGTTCACGTCGAACTCCTCTGTCAGCATGGATCCCGCGAATCCGAAGACAGGTCCTACACACTGGATCGGAGGGAATGTTGCGGGATGACAGGAAAGCGCAACGTACCATTATAAAAGATGTGAATGCAAGGTAGGGCGCGCCGGTCGTCGGGGGACGCGGAAAGCCATGTTCGTGTGGCAGCTAGGTGGTACGCAGCCGCCTGGATATATGGATCCCCCTTGGTGGCGCCGAAGTCCTTGTTCGCCTCAGAAATGAGGTACGGGAGGGCACCAACGCGCGCGTCTCCGTCGGTCGTGAATTCGGTGCCTTCGATCTTTGATTCCGTCAGGTTTATACCGTACTCTCTCATACACGCCCGAAACTGCGTCCTCCGATCCTTCTCATTCTCGAAGAACCGACACATGCAGTGAGACAGCTTCAAGATGAACCCGAGGTCTGCATCACTCGGTCTGTAGGTTTCACATTCGGAAACAAAGGTGGCGAAAATAGGATGTGCGAGAACGAGTGGGAAAGGACTTTGGTTTTCTTTCGGCCGACCACATCGGATATGTGGTTTTTTCTGCGATTTGTAGTGCTCCTGGAAATCGGAGGGCACCGCGATTATCGATGGTGTTTGCAGCGGTTGTGTCGCAAAGTCGCATCGGATGCGTTTGTTCGCTTCGAAAGGATCTTCGAAAAGTTCATGTTTTTTACTTGTAGCGGGTCCGGTTAGGTT
>JBBPLC010000606.1:0-15257 GCA_038089535.1 Hemileccinum rubropunctum
TCTAGAAATCTGGTTAGCTTGAGAAAAAGAGGTGAAAGCACACATCCTTCTGACACTGAAGGACAAACCCTTAAGTGGTGTTTTATATGCCACATCAGCAGCAGAAGCCTGGAGAAAACTACGGGAATGTTACGAAGGAAAAGGACAACAAACTGTGGCTTACCTTATTGGCGAACTATTTCGCAGTACCCTATCTGATGAATCTGACATGCTGTTGCAAATAAATACTATGTGACAAAAGGCCTACCTGCTGAGCTCACTAGGTCAACATCTCGAGGACTCCCTCGTTGCTGTGGCAATCATCATCTCCCTTCCCCCTTCCTATTCAACACTATGAACAATCCTCATGTCAAGCGTTGACAAACTCGATATTGAAACTATTGTCTCACAAATACTTGTGGAGGAAAAGTCTCATAAGACAGCCCAAACTGCACTTCTCACGAAGGGTCCATCCTCAAAGTTGAAAGGGAACTCAAAAGAAAAGCCTAACAAAAGGAAAGGATCAAAGGAGAAAAAGCCATCACTGAAATGTGACCATTGCAGAAACTTACATCAAGGAGAATGTTGGAAAAGGGCAGCCGAAAATGCCAAAGGGACTGGGTTAGCTACGATGAGTATAGCAAAGGACAAGGGAAAGGAAACAAAGGATAAGACGGACCTATCTGCACGAGTAGCAAATGTCGCATCACAAGACGCAACGCCATTGCAACTCTTTGTTGCACACCAACCCCACAGCAGCTCTCGTACCCATTATGACTGGATCGTTGATTCAGGTGCATCCGCAAACATGACCTGTGAATGTACATGGTTCATGAGTTTCCAATCCCTCATACCACCACAACCCATGATCATAGGAGATGGTCATTCTATTTCCGCGACAGGCATAGGGCAAATATGTGCGAACATAAATGTAGGAGATGGAAAAATGCATGAAACAATTTTCCCAGATGTCTACTATATCCCGAAACTAGATGGCAACTTGCTGTCAGTACCATGCCTCACAAGCAAGGGATTCCATGTAGCATTTGGAGATAATGAATGCCGCATCATGAAAAATGGTGTACTCACAGCGTTAGCTCACAAGAAAAATTTGCTATACTTACTCCAAGCCACTCCCCGCATAAACGAAATAGCCCGCCTAGTCTATGAACCATTACACTACCTTAATCCCGAAATAGTGCTTGTAGCCTCCGTTGCAAAAGTGATTCCATCCAAGGCCTCACTAGAAACATGGCACTGCCGCTTAGGCCATACGCACATAAATGCCGTGTTGAAACTACACCAAAAGGAAATGGTCAATGGAATGGAGATAACGGGACCTATGACCATGAGGAAATCTGCATGCCTTGTCTCGAGGGCAAGCAGACGCGAGAGGTAATCCCTCCGAAATCAACTGTGGAAAATCCATGAATTCTTCACTGAACATACTTGGATGTATGCAGACCAATGCCTACACAAGCTAGAACAGGTCATTCATGTTATAGTTCAGGACCTATACGCTACGTTTCTCACTTTTTCTTATTTTCGGACTTAACATTTTCTTTCTCTTTTCAAAGTCATGTGACTAGTGCACGTGACCGTGAGATCCCTCACATGACTGGAGGTCTAGCCCATGATGTCATTATGACGTCACACCTCATGTCTTTCATCTCCGTCCCTTTTCCCATGAGGACGCTTCTCTTTTTCCACACGGACTTCTCACCGTCCTCATGGTTTCCTCATGTTCATTTCTTCTCACACTGGCCCTAAATCGATTAGGACTCAGACGACCTACCCTAAACTATCCGTATTTACATATATAAGCCCTCCCTCATCGTCGTCTATTCCCCAGTCCTATTCACTTGAATACCCTCCTCCTTTGGGGCCTGTTCATTTGACTACCACTCTTACCCTTTTACCTTTATCCTTCTACTATAGAGACTGTGAACAGCTCTTTAGTCAATCCTACCTCTGCATTTGCCGTCTCTCGCACAACGTTACTGTGTGCTCATCGTTCCCTGTGTCAAGTACATGTTATACTTGGGCACCGTAAACTTTCTTGTCGCTGAATACCACGTTCTCGTCCACGTGTGGTTGGACACTCGTACTTGAACCGTTCATACCATTGCCGAAGTCACCCAATGCCTAGATTAGGTGTTGTGCTCCCTTTGTTGTCTTCGTCCCATTTCAATTCATACTTCGTGACCTTCATTGACGGGTTCTCACATCATGTTGTGGTCAAATTATTAAAGTATAAAGATGAAGTATTCAATGAAATGAAAACCTACATTATGTGTGCAGAAACAGTTACCGGAGAATGCACGAACCTGTTTAGGTCCGATGGTGGTGGAGAATATGGCTCAAAAGAATTTTCAGCCTACCTTGCATCAAAAGGGATTCATCACGAAAAGACAAACGCCTATATGCCACAGGAAAATGGTGTCAGCGAATGGATGAATCACACCCTCATAGAGAGTGCACGATCAATGCTGAAAGACGCAGGCTTACCAAATGCGTACTGGGGCGATGCAGTCCTACATGCTGCACACATCCTGAAGAGAGTCCCCACATGAGCAATAAATGGCAACATCACTCCATACGAAAGCTTCACTGGCAATAAACCATCAGTTGCACATTTACACATATTTGGGTGCAAAGCACATGTGCACGTACCAGATGAAAAGCGCCGAAAGCTCGATGTGAAATCCCTGGAATGTATCCACATTGGTTATGCCAAGAATAGAAAGGCATTTGTGTGCCTACATCGCCCAACAGGTCAAATTCTCAAATCTAGAGATGTAATTTTCGATGAAAAGGATGAAAACGGTCTGACTCGTGTCAGTATTGACATCAATGATCAACCCATTGATGAAAGCACCCACCTATGTCACAAGGAAGCCACAGATATGAGACATGAAGCTCCCGCAGCTGTAGAAACTGCGAAACAGGGGTTAGAGACCCAGACTGTCTCTGATGACGAAAAGGGTGAAAGTAGCAACAACGAAAGCGAACGGGAAGTGGAACGTGCCTTGGATGACTCAACCAACGTGTTTGCGAACGATCCGGCACGAAAAATGGATAAACTAAGTGAAAACATCGAAAAACAGCGAAAAATGGTAAAGAATGATGAAAAACTCACTCACCAGGTCCAAATCCATCCCGAAAAGAGCCGTCACCCATCTGTCAGGCTACCTGCAGCCCAACGAGGTCCACCCGAACCATATCCGCACCCGGTTCCTCCACCAGAAGTCCCCAGGTCGACGAGACAAAGGAGAGTTCCTGTACCTGATGATGACATGCAGTATTTTGTCAATGCGTATGAAAAAGGAACACTGCAAGACTTACCTGAAGCAGGGAAAGATGTAGAAAGAAGTGGAGATGAGGGAAAGGATGGCAAAGAAGATGAAACACAGGAAATGGGCAAAATGGCAGAGACAAGTGGGCATGAGATGCCATCAACTGCTGAGCAAGCATATCAAGCTGACATAACCACAGATGATGAACCACACACCTACAACGAGGTGATGAATCGATCTGATTCTGATCTGTGGTACAAGGCGATGGAGGATGAATTGGCAATGTTTGAGAAACTAGAGCTGTATGAAGAAGTCGAGCAACCACGTGACTGAAAGGTCATCAATTCGAAGTGGGTCTTCAAAATCAAATGTGGCCCACATGGCGAAATCGAAAAATACAAGGCCTGACTTGTAGCGAAAGGCTTCACCCAAATACATGGTATCAATTATACTGACATCTTTGCACCTGTCACTAAATTCGCCACAATTCGAGCTCTTCTTGCTCTCGCTGCCAAATATAATCTTGAAATCCATCAAATGGATGTTAAATTTGCCTTTCTAAATGGCAAACTCAATGAGGAAATATTTCTCGAGCCTCCCCCTGGCTTCTGATCATCACAATACAAAGTATGGAGGTTGCTATGAGCCCTCTATGGTCTAAAACAAGCTCATAAATCGTGGTACGAACAGTTATATGCCGTTTTCCTGGCCCTTGGATTCTCATGATGCAATGTGGATCACAGCGTATTTTACAAAGTTGAAAATGGCATACTCATCATTGTTGCAGTATATGTCAACAATAAGCTCATGCTATCAAATAACCACAAAGCGATCGAGGAGCTAAAGGTACAATTTACTCGTGAATATGAAATGACAGACCTAGGAGAGGCTCGATGGATTCTCGGGATGGAAATTATCCGCAACCACAACAAATGGACTATCGAATTGTCTCAAAGTTGATATATCAAGTCCATACTCGAACGCTTTGATATGGAAAATGGTCGCCTTGTCTCAACACCAGTTGATGCAAATGTAAAACTGGTAAAATTTACTGAAGCAGAAATGGACATACACGAGTATCAAAGTGTGCTTGGAGCACTAATGTATGCCATGCTGGCTACACGTCCCGACCTCACCTTTGCTGTAGGAATGCTTAGCAAACATTCTGTGACACCAGGTTCCACACATCTGACAGCACTAAAACGAGTTTATTGCTACTTACATGGCACAACAGATGCTCGTCTCATCTTTCGTGGAACTACCAAGTCGAAATTAATAGGCTACATTGATGCTGACTGGGCAGCCAACATAAATGATCGACGATCCATCACAGGCTATGTTTTCATCCTTGCCGGAGTAGCTATTAGCTGATCATCAAAGAAACAGCCATCTGTCGCTCTCTTGAGCACAGAAGCCGAATATCTCACTGCTACTGCAGCTACGAAAGAAGCCATTTGGCTTCATACCCTATTCAATGAACTCGACACAGTCTCATCCCATCCCACAACATTACTAATCGACAATCAGTCAGCTATGGCTCTCGCAAAAAATGCTATGTTCCATGATCGAACAAAACACATTGCAATACGACATTATTTCATTTGGGAGAAGCTGGATTCAGGCAAGATAGTGGTGGAATATATTCCGACGATGGAGCAAGTTGCAGACATTCTTACCAAAGGACTTTCTCGTGACAAGCATACCTGATTTTCGGAGAGTATGGGTATGTCTTTCTAACCCATCATTTGAGACTGAGGTGAGACTATTTTTACTTAGACTTCTTTATCATTTTACTAATGATTCTTAGTAAACTCTGTACTCTCATTAGGTTTGTGAATATAGTCTGGTACTATCATTCAAGACTGAGTAAACTCTGTACTCTCATTAGACCCGGTCAAGCCCTCAGAACAAAACTGCGGAGAGGGCTTTTGTTATAGTTCAGGACCTATACGCTATGTTTCTCACTTTTTCTCATTTTCGGACTTAATGATTTCTTTCTCTTTTCAAAGTCACGTGACTAGTGCACATGACCGTGAGATCCCTCACATGACTAGAGGTCTAGCCCATGATGTCATTATGACATCACACCTCATGTCTTTCATTTCCATCCCTTTTCCCATGAGGACGCTTCTCCTTTCCCACACGGACTTCTCGCCGGCCTCATGGTTTCCTCATGTTCATTTCTTCTCACACCGGCCCTAAATCGATTAGGACTCAGACGACCTACCCTAAACCATCCGTGTTTACATATATAAGCCCTCCCTCGTCATCGTCTATTCCCCAGTCCTATTCACTTGAATACCCTCCTCCTTGGGGCCTGTTCATTTGACTACCACTCCTACCCTTTACCTTTATCTTTCTGCTATAGAGACTGTGAACAGCTCTTTAGTCAATCCTACCCCTGCATTTGCTGTCTCTCGCACAACGTTACTATGCGCTCGTCATTCCTCGTGTCAAGTACATGTTATACTTGGGCACCGTAAACTTTCTTGTCGCTGAATACCACGTTCTCGTCCACATGTGGTTGGACACTCGTACTCGCACTGTTCATACCATCGCCCAAGTCGCCCAACGCCTAGATTAGGTGTTGTGCTCTATTTGTTGTCTTCGTCCTGTTTCAGCTTTGAGTCTGGTTTCAATGGCAGGGAGAGGAGATTCAGGGAGGAGGGAAGGTAGGGCATGGGGTTCGAAGCCCATCATGAGGAAGAATGGGGATTTGCCAGTGACGGAATGAGGGCGGTGATTGTGGGTGAATTCGGCATGGGAGATCTTTTCAGACCACGAGGCAGGGTTATCTCCACAGAAGATTCAGAGATAGGTTTCGACTTCTTGGTTTACGCGTTTGGTTTCCCTATCAGATTGGGGGTGGTAGGCAGTGGAGAGAGAGAGGTCATAGTTCAGGATTTTCCCAAGGGCTTTGGCGAAGGCAGAGGTAAACTGGGGACCATGATCGGAGATGATTTTGTCGTAAAGGCCGAAGCGGAGGAAGACTTTGTGGAAGAAAAGATCGGCAACTCCTTCTGTGGTGATTGACTTCTTGGTAGGGCATAGAATTACCCCCTTAGTAAGCCTGTGGTCAACCACAACCAACAAGGAATCAAAGCCAGCGGAGAGGGAAAGATCAGTGATGAGGTCACAAGAGACCTGCTGGAAGGGACGGAAGGCAAGGGAATGGATGGGGGAGAGCGGAGGGATAGTGGGATGAGTATTGGCCTTGTTCTGTTGACAAGTAGCGCAGCCTTCCACATATTTTTGTATGAAAGAAGCAAGGCCAGGCCACCAGAATTTGGTGGTGACAAGCTGGTGGGTTTTAAGGAAGCTGGGGTGTCTGGCAGTTTCGTGATTGTGGCAATGTTGGACAATGGTACAGCAGAGGGAGGAGTCATTGGGGACATAGATGCAGTCCTTGTAGGTTAGGAGGCCATCGACGTGTTTCCAATTGGAAAGACGGGAGTGAAAGGTGGGGGGAATAGAACCATCCATAGATTGGAGGCTTTGCAAGACGAGGGGGTCAGAGGTGGAGGCTGACTGAACTTTGTCAGCTAGAGCGATGTCAATAGCATTGACAAACAAGAAAGGAGGGAGGAGGGTGATATTGTCATTGTTGGGGAAATCAATGGCAAGGAGCAGATCAGGCCAGCGGGAGAGGGCGTCAGGGCCAGTGAGTTGGGAACCCAGAACATGCCGCATATTGAGATCAAAATTGGCAAGGTCAAGAAGCCAGCGAGCTTGGCGGTGATTCAATGCCTGGGGTTGACGGAAGTACATGAGGTTTTTGTGGTCAGTGAAGACCTGGACAGGGAAGGGGGAGCCATGGAGGTAGTGGCACCATGTTTTCAAGGCGCGAATGACAGCAAGAAGTTCACGGTCATAGATGTTGTAGTTCCTTTCCACAGGGGAGAACGATTGAGAGAGGTAGGAACAGGGGTGCCAGTCACTGTTGGAGTCAGTTTGGAGAAGGATACCTCCGGAAGCGAATTTGGAGGCATTGGTGGCAATGGCGAAAGGTGCAGAGAGGTTAGGAAGGTGAAGAATGGGTTTGGAAAGGAATCATGAGCGAAGGGTGTCCATGGCTTGTTGACAGGCAGGGGTCCAGGACCAAGCACAGTTTTTCTTGGTCAGGTCAATGAGGGGGCGGGCAATGTTGGAATAGTTGGGGATGAAGCAATGGTAGAAGTTGGCAAAGCCGAGGAAGGAGCGAACATCCTTGACTTTCTGTGGGGTAGGCCATTTGGCGATGCCATCGAGTTTGACAGGGTCTATGGCAAGTTGACTGGGTTTGATGATCATCCTGAGGTATTTGACCTCAGTTGCAGCGAATTTGCATTTCTCAAGCTTGAGATGGAGGTCGAGTTCCATCATACGTTGCAGGACACGTTTGGTACATTCCTCATGGGTGGTCAGGGAAGAAGATGAGGAGATCATCCATATAGATAATGAGCCATCCTTCAGCAATCATATCTCAGAAGGAGTCATTCATGAACCATTGGAACATGGCAGGAGAGTTGGTGAGGCCGAAGAACATGACGGTGGGTTCAAAGAGCCCCTTATGGGTGATGAAGGCAGCTTTCCACTAATGTCCATCCTTAATGTGGACATTGTTGTACCCCCATTGTACGTCGAACTTGGTGAAGACCTTGGCATCTCAGAGTTTATTGACAAGGTCAGAGATAAGAGGGAGGGGGTAGGTGTCGCGAACGGTGTGTTCATTGAGATAACAGTAGTCCTGGCAAGGGCAGAGTCTGCCATCCTTCTTTTTGACACAGAAGAAGGGTGTGGCTTGGGGGGAGTTTAAAGGGCGGATTTTTCTGGCTTTGAGGTTCTCTTCTAAGAAGTCTTCGGTGGCCTTGTGTTCGTCAGGAGATAAGGGGTATATCTTTCCGACTTTATGGACGAAGGATTCTTTGACATTGATCTCGTGATCATAGGAGCAAGAGGGGGGAATGTGGTCCGCAGTTTCCTTGGTGAAGACAGGGGCAAATTGAGAGAATTCGGGGGGAAGGGTGGTTTTCAGCTTGTTTTGTTCGGCTTCCATGGCTAGTTCCGTAGCAGTGGTAAGTTTGGCAATGACAGGAGATCCTTTGGGGATAGAACGGGATTCCCCGCAGATGGTTTGGAAGAGAGAGCAGTTGTCAAGAGTGTGGGAGAGGAACTGTTCCTTGTTCTCTTGTTCGAGGAAGCCGTAAAGGTGGTAGTCATGGATGGAGGACACATGGACGTGCTGGGGTGCAGGGAAGTGGGAGTTATGGCGCTCGGAGTCCTTTGCGCAGGAAGCGTAGAAGTTGTTGGATTTGTCAAGGGATTTGGGGATAGAAAGGGTTCGACTTTTCTAGTCGATCATGGGATTGATGGTTCTTAACCAAGGAAGTCCGAGGATAACATCAGTTCTTCCGCAGGCCATGACATAGAAAGTGACCTTCTGGAAGATTCCTTTGATATTGGAATACAAGGTACAAGTATGGGTGATGTTCCCATTCTTGTTATACGAGTGGTTGGCATTGCGAGCGCGGATAGGGGAGGCGAGTTTCTCAGTGGGGAGATGATGTTTTGACACAAAGTCTTGATCAATGCAGGAGATTTCAGCACCACTATCGATAAGGGCACTGGTGTTGACGGCTTTCTGGGTGTGCAAGGGGACAACTAACTGAATTGAGATTTGCATGGCTTTAGTAGTAGCGGATACAAATACAGGGGCACACAAGAAGGAGGGAGGGGAGACTTGCGTTGACTAAGATCTCCTTTCTAAAAATCCATTTGGAAGAAACCTTCCTGACAACTACTTCATCTTTGTCGTCGTCAATTTCTTGTAGGGTGGGGAGGTGGAATTCTTCTTCGATCCAATGGATCTTTTTCTCCGTGCAGTGGTTAGGTGTGGAGGGAAAAGAAGGACAGGAGGTGCTATTATGGCCGGCACAGCGGCAATGGAAACAAAGTCCCTTCTTGATACAGCGTTTGCGTTCGTCAGGGATGAGTTTGGCGATGCAGACTACGTCCACATCCATGGTGTCAGGGTCTTTAGCAGGGGTGCAGGTGGGGGTGGTGAAAGAGTGGAAATGGGAAGAGAACATCTTGCCTCTTTGAGCGATTTCATCAGCACAGTCCCATTGTGTCTGGAAATGGGTTGCCTTTTTGTACCAAGCTGTGATCTTGGTTGGGGGAATGTCCATGGAGAGGATGCAGTGCATAAGGGAGGGGGGAATTCTGGCAGAGAAGTAGTTGATAAGGACATTCTCATCAGTGATACCAGTGAGGGTGATGCGGTTTTGGAATGAGGAGATGTAGGAGTCGAGGGATGGTTCATGACACTTGGTCTTAGCATTAAGAACCATGTGTTTTGTGGCAAGCCAGGCGACAGCGTCATTGACAGTGTCATGATGTTCGAAGGTTTTCTTAAACTCAGAGATGAAGTTGGCAAAAGTGCCAAGGGAGACAGTGGTTCCGGAAATGGTGTTTTGCTGGAAGGTGTTTGCCCAAGTGAGGGCAGGGCCTTTGGACATGTATGAGAGGGCAAAGACAACCTGTTTTGCGTCAGTGTCATAGACTTTGTCATTGACGTGGAGGTAGAACTGGACAGTGTTGAGCCATTGAACGGCAGTTTTGTAAGAACCGTCAAAGGCTTTGGGGATACAGACATGAAGCTTGGTAAGCTTGGTGGAAGACATAGCGGGGGATGGCGGTCTAACAAATGGAGGAGGAATGACGGGTAGAGGAAGGAAGATGGAGGGGATACGAGGAATAGGGAATATGGGGATGATGGCAATGGGAGTGGGGGACAGCGGGGTAGGTTGACAAGAGATTGTTAGACTAGCAGAGAACTGTTGCGAGAGATCAAGGGATTCACTTTGTTGAGCAACAGAGAGTACAAGGGTGTCTGGGTCAAGGTAGTCTTCTTCTTTGGAGTTGGGTTGCTTGGAAGAGGAAGAGTTGTCGAGTGGTTTTGATCAGGGAGCTGACCAACGAGGATCTGAGTGTGGTGGTTGTGAAATGGTGGGGGACTATGACGGCAATAGCCTCTTTGATGAGAAGCTAGACCTTTTGTTACAGTCAGTCCAGGTAGGAACGAACGTAGACCTGGGAGATGAGGGATGTCGACTAAGTGGCTTGCTTATTGATGGGATGAGTTGCAAGAGAGGCGACCAGAGACAAGGACAAGTTGTGTGGTTAACGACTAGAGACTTCTGCAGGGGCTTTCTGAGGTGGATGAGAGATAATTGACCAAGGGGTATCCTTGTCGACGAGACGACCGCAAAGAAGAGCGGTGGGGGCAAGTCGCAATGAAGAGCAACTGGAGGCGAAGGTAGAACGACAAGCATCCACTCAAAAGTAGGACAGGTGACTTAGAGAGTGATGGATGAGTGAAGAAAACAAAGGTGCTATTCCAGGTAGGTCTAGCTTAGAGAATACAAGGTAGTGATGGCAGGCTTTATATACCTAAGGGAGACTATGCATGGACCAAGCTGTGTGGTAGCAGAAGGTCAGAGGGAACCCGGTAAGGTAGGTGGAGTAAGAAAGATAATGAAAGTTATCGGAACAAAGGAAACATGGCTGTCTGTCAGAAGGAAGTGGGAGCAAAGAGATAAGAGTTCGTAATCATGATGACCATTGTGAGAAGAGTGGAAGCAAGTGGTGGTCATCGTGTGAAAGAAAAGCATTAGCAAGAAGTGTAGGATGAATGCTAATGCGAAAGACAAAGAAAAAGTGAATTGTAACATTACCCCTCTACTAGATCCGAAACTCTGGAGAAGGATGATATGTGAAAGGTGCAAGTCAAAAGTCACGGTAGGAGGCACCAGGGGAGCCAGTCATGTTGGCATAGGCGGCATCGTTGTAGGGGTCCTCATAGTCATATGGGGATGGAGTGTGAGGAGCAGGAGAACGAGATCGTCGGTTGTGATGATGGGGGTAGGAGGGTGTAACCCGAGAACAAGGAGGGGGAACAGGGCGAGCAGAGGATGCAGAGGGGTGGGAGGAACTAGATGGCGAGGAGAAGGGAGGAGGGGGAGTCTGACGATGGAGAGGGCAATGTTGCTGAGTGTGATGCGGAGTGGTTATGAGGCAGGAAGGGCATTGGTACCAAGGGCAGTCGATACGCCGATGTCCCAAATGGTGGCACTCGAAACAGGTTTTGTTGTAGCAGGGGTGAGAATGGGAAAGGGGGGTATTGGTGAGTTCTCCATAAATGGTGCCTCTAGTTTGTATTTTGTGCGCAAGTTCAGCACGTTGGATGGCCATGAGTTCATTGGGTAGGAGTGGGGAAGAAGACGTGGAGGGTGTTTGGTACTCATCAGAAGTGATGACAGAGAAAGCGATGTATGTGGGGTGGGTACAGTTAGGATGAGCATGGTATTGGTTCAGCTCAAAGAGGTAATGGTTGACATCGTCAAGGAACTCGGGCATACCGAGTTGGAACAGGGTGGCAGTGAGGTTTCCCTCGAGAGTCTGTTGGATGTTGCGAACAAAGTTGGCCCGACGGCCAAAGGTTCCTCCAGAGAGGGTTAAGAGGTTGCCAAGATGTTGGACTTGGAGGTAGGCATGGTAAAGGTTCCACAACGGGAAACCGATGTCAAGGTAACAGCCGAGGGGAACGGCAATGCGGGGGTTTTGGAGAAGGGATGCCTGGCGTTCCAGGGCGCGGCCGTCTGCGAGTTCTTCGTGAAGGCAATGGGTGTAGAGGGGAATATTGACGGAGATGATGGCAGGGGGTGTAACTGGCGAGGTGGGCAGGGGAGTGTGGTTCCATCCTGGAGATGGACGAGTCGAGGAGGGTTCAGGGGAGGTATTATGTGGAGGTGGGGAAGAAAGCCTTTCGGCTAAAGAAGGAGAAGAATCTAAGGTAGAAGGAGACAACAAAGAAGGAGAAGAAACGGAGTCGGAGACGGTTTGTTGGGAAGACATAGTGGTAGCAGTTTAGGTTAGGTTGCAAGGGAAGATGGAGGGATGAAGCTTTTTATAATTGGTGAGGGCGGACTTTGCATTTTTCAAGTCCCATTCAGGGATCCAGGAATCTTCTTTGGCAGAGTATCCTTTCCATCAGATTAGGAAGAAGCAATGAGACGGCATTCCACGGTGGTGTAAGATCTTTTCAATTTCGTATTCCTCTTCGCCCTGGATAAGGTCTGGCAGTGGAGTGGGGAAGTTGGGTCCATGAATGTCATTCTCGTGATAGGGCGATAAGAGGGAAGTGTGGAACATGTTGTGGATTTTCCACATTTTGGGGAGGTGGAGTTGGTAGACGATTGAAGATAGGACCTTGGTTACGGTAAAGGGTCCTTCCCACTTAGTGGCGAACTTCGGGTTGGCGATAGATCACTTGAGATTGCGGGCTTCTAGCCATACCTTATCTCCTAGTGTAAAAGAGGTGAAGTTCTTGCGGGTGTGGGAGGCCATGACTTGGTGGGTGAGTTCGTGAGCTGCTAGCGCTTCATCACAAGCTGCATGTTGTAAATTGCTGATGCATGGACAACGAGGATGTATTAGGTAATCACTTACCTTAGAAGTATGGAGTTTTTCCTTCATCACATCTCAGTCTGGTACTATCATTCAAGACTGAGGTGAGACTATTTTTACTTAGACTTCTTTATCATTTTACTAATGATTCTTAGTAAACTCTGTACTCTCATTAGGTTTGTGAATATAGTCTGGTACTATCATTCGAGACTGAGTAAACTCTGTACTCTCATTAGACCTGGTCAAGCCCTCAGAACAAAAGGTTATGAGCCCTGCTCAAACTTAGCTTCCAAGAAAGTCCTTAATTCGCACATAACACTGAAATGTCAAACAACCCTCCTTTGATATCTACTGCTCCACCTGCTACTCCCTCGCAACCCTCCACCATGTCATCTTCCTCTAGTAGACTAAACCATATCTCGAGTCACCTTTATGACAATATAGCATCTCTCGAAAATGATGACTCCAACTTTCAAAATTGGAAATGTCGTGTCTCAATGGTCCTTGATATTCAAGGACTCATGGGCTATATCGACGGCACCAAAACTAAGCCTGATGGAACAGACCCTCTTGCTCTAGAAATCTGGTTAGCTTGAGAAAAAGAGGTGAAAGCACACATCCTTCTGACACTGAAGGACAAACCCTTAAGTGGTGTTTTATATGCCACATCAGCAGCAGAAGCCTGGAGAAAACTACGGGAACGTTACAAAGGAAAAGAACAACAAACTGTGGCTTACCTTATTGGCGAACTATTTCGTGGCACCCTATCCGATGAATCTGACATGCTGTTGCAAATTAATACTATGTGACAAAAGGCCTACCTGCTGAGCTTGCTAGGTCAACATCTTGAGGACTCCCTCATCACTGTGGCAATCATCATCTCCCTTCTCCCTTCCTATTCAACACTACGAACAATCCTCATGTCAAGCATTGACAAACTCAATATTGAAACTGTCATCTTGCAAATACTTGTGGAGGAAAAGTCTCGTAAGATGGCCCAAACTGCACTTCTCATGAAGTTTGCATGAGAGTCAAGCATGCATTTGTAGCTCTAAAGGGTCATTTTCAGTCACTTTGTGAACTTCGTCTTTGAATCAGAATAAATGATGACTTACACATCACCACCTATTGGGTTACATGTTGCATGATCTTGTACAACATGATAATACACTTTGAAGAGTTGCGGAAGAACAAGTTGGGACATGAAACAATGGCCTGGGCATGTTATAGTTCAGGACCTACATAGATAATGAGCCATCCTTCAGCGATCATATCGCGGAAGGAGTCATTCATGAACTGTTGGAATGTGGTGGGGGAATTGGTAAGGCCGAAGAACATGACGGTGGGTTTGAAGAGCCCCTTATGGGTGATGAAGGCGGCTTTCCATTGGTGTCCGTCTTTGATGCAGACATTGTTGTATCCCCATTGTACGTCAAACTTGGTGAAGACCTTGGCGTCTCGGAGTTTATTGACGAGGTCAGAGATGAGGGGAAGGGGATAGGCATCACAAATGGTGTGTTCGTTGAGGTAGCGGTAGTCTTGGCAAGGGTGGAGTCTGCCATCCTTCTTTTTGACAAAGAAGAAGAGTGTGGCTTGGGGGGAGTTCGAAGGACAGATCTTTCTGGCTTTGAGGTTCTCTTCTAAGAAGTCCTCAGTGGCTTTGCGTTTGTCGGGAGATAAGGGGTATATCTTTCTGACTTTGGGGACAAAGGTTTCTTTGACGTTGATCTCATGATCATAGGGGCGAGAGGGGGGAATGTGGTCCATGGTTTCCTTGGTGAAGATGGGGGCAAATTGAGAGAATTCGGGGGGAAGGGTGGTTTTCGGCTTGTTCCGTTCGGCTTCCATGGCTAGTTCCGTAGTGGTGGTGAGTTTGGCGATGATGGGAGACCCTTTGGGAATAGAGCGGGATTCTCTGCGGATGGTTTGGAAAAGAGAGTGGTTGTCAAGAGCGCGGGAGAGGAATTGTTCCTCGTTCTCCTTTTTGAGGAAGCCGTAAAGGTGGTAATCGTGGACGGAGGATACGTGGACGTGCCGAGGTGTGGGGAAGTGGGAGTTGTGGCGTTCGGAGTCTTTGGCACAGGAGGCATAGAAGTCGTTTGACTCATCAAGGGATTCAGGGATGGAGAGAGTTTGACTTTTCCAGTTGATTGTGGGGTTGGTGGTTTTTAACCAGGGGAGTCCGAGGATGACATTAGTTCTTCTGCAGGCCATGACATAGAAGGTGACCTTCTGGAAGATTCCTTTGATGTTGGAATACAAGGTACAGGTATGGGTGATGTTCCCATTCTTGTTGTACGAGTGGTCGGCATTGCGGGCACGGATAGGGGAGGCGAGTTTCTTGGTGGGGAGACAATGTTTTGACACAAAGTCTCAATCAATGCAGGAGATTTCAGCACCGCTATCAATGAGGGTGCTGGTGTCGACGGCTTTCTGGGTGTGCGAGGGAACAACTAACTGAATTGGGATTTGCATAGCTTTAGTAGTAGCCAATACAAATACAGGAGCACACAAGAAGGAGGGAGGGGAGACTCA
>JBBPLC010000607.1:0-15242 GCA_038089535.1 Hemileccinum rubropunctum
CTACTTATTACTTACTAGTTGTAGTGTAGCTTACCTCATTAGGAAATAGTCACATGGTCTATGTAGTATATAAGTTGGAACTCAGTTGTCTGAGTTTGAATAACATCTTGTGTTCTTACCACAACCATCTCCTTAAGTTAACCCCTTAAAACCTTGGTGAGTGTCAGGTATTCCTCTACCTTACCACCTGTATGCTTTCAACAATATAGTCTGGTACTACCATTCAAGACTGAGTAAACTCTGTACTCTCATTAGACCTGGTCAAGCTCTCAGAACAAAAAGTCATAGTGGGGATTGTGGACTCTGTTCCCATGCATGGAGAGTAGTTTCGCATAATGGAAAAGGGGGTGGTACCTGTGGCCATGATAAGGGTGTTATTGTGTGCAAATTGCACCATTTTTAGCCATGAGGCCCAGGTCTCCAGCTTTTTGGTGATGTAAGCACTGAGATATATGATAACTTCTTGGTTGACCCATTTCTGTTATAGTTCAGGACCTATACACTACGTTTTTCACCTTTCTTTACTTTCACACTTAACACTTTCTTTTTCAAAGTCATGTGACTTAGTACACATGACCATGAGACCTCTCACGTGCCCTGAGGTCTAGCCCATGATATCATCATGACATCATGATGTCATACCTCATGTATCTCTGTTTTTTTGTTTACATGAATACACTTCTCTTCCCACACAGACTTCTCACCATTCTCATGTTCACCTTATGTTTTCCTCATATTCCTTGTCTATACCAGCCCTAAACTATTTAGGACTCAGATGACCTACCCTAAACCCATTGCTAGTCACTATTTAAACCTGTCTCCTCTCATCATCTACTTTTCCTTAGTCCTATTCATTTGTATTCCCCTCCACCCTAGGGGCTGGATACTTCTCAAGTACTACTTTTTTTCAATCCACTCTTCTTACTCTGCATTTCACCGGCTTCATGCACATTATCACATGCTCATCATCATTTCTCATTATATGATCTACCTCAGCATGGTTAACTTCCTCATTCTCAAATATCATGTCCTCATACACATCTGGTTGGATGTCCACACTTGTACAGTGCACACCATTGCAGAAGTCGCCTGATACCTAGATAAGGTGTCATTTTTCTTGTTTAAAGTTCTCATCCGGTTTCACTTGAATAGGACTGCTGTGAGGCTGATCCTGTTAGCTCCCCCTCACCTTCATCATATGCATTCTCACGACAACCAAGACTGTTTCTGTCTCTGTCAGCAGAACGTCACTCTTGAACTCTATGCCACCCAACAAATTATTAATGTTGCATCTCCTGAACTTGCCCTCGTCCGCACCACCACCCCAGAAAGGGAATATTTCCCCAAGCCCCTTCCCATCTGAGAATTCACTCCAATTGATTAACATATCAGAATCTTTTCGCCGTCTCCCACTTTCTCTTCCCATGCTGTCTCTCCTGCTCCTATCCCTGTTTCAGCTCCCACACCATGACAGCACAAAAAGTATTACCAAAACCCTCGAAACATCTGCCTTGAAACAACCTGTTTCACAGCACTCTCGCGTCTCTACCCCTGCACACTTCTCCACCGCCCCTCCAAGTTCCTCTAAACAATGTCTGGTGTGATGGAAGGAATTCCCCCACCACCTGTTGACCCCAATGCAATGTGGGTCAACATAAGGAACACAATGGCCTCAATGGCCACCATGCTTCAAACAATGCTGTAACAACAGCAATTAATTACTCAACAGCTTGCTTCTGCCACCATCACTGCTGGCCCAGCCCCAGCTCCCTTCTCCTCTCTTCTGTCCAAACTAATTGCTGATCCTGGTACTTGGGATAGAAATAGATCTACCTTCTGATCATGGTGGGTCAAGGTAGCAACATGGGTCCAGTGCAATGATGGCTGGGACAAAAGACAGAAAACCACTGCAGTCCTTCTTTGTATGACCGGCCACACAGAGAACTTCACCAGAATTACCCTGGAAAGATACCAAAGAAAGCTTTCTGCCATCAACTGGCTGTCATGGAAAGAATTGAAGAAAGAGGTAGAGGAGCATTTCTGGATAGACATACTAATGGAAGAGAGCTATCTCCGACTAATGGCCCTTCAACAGGGAAATCTACCTGTTGAAGTTTTTGCACAACAATGTGAGTTGCTGCGACAGGACATGGACCTCACAGCAACAGATAAAAATGTCCTTCAATTGTATCAGGAAAGACTTGATTACAATATTTACTTTCAACTCTCTATTCACACACCCACTAAAAGGAAGTGAATGGCAGAAACAACTAAAAGGAGGACAACACCTAATCTAGGCATTGTGCAACCTCTGCAACGGTATGAACAGTTCTGTTACAAGTATCTAGCCACACGTGGACTAGAACGTGATAGTTGGCAACAAGGAAATTGACTGTGCCCAAGTAAAGCATAAACATTTGACAATGATGAGCATGCGATAATGGGCATGAAAATGGCAATTGCAGAGTATGGATTGGGAAAGTATGAAGAGTGGTAAACAAGAGAACTGGCCCCTAAGGTAAGAGAGGATTCAAGTGAATAGGACTAAGGAAAAGTAGATGACAGAGAGGAGTGGGTTTATATTGTGAATAGCAATGGGTTTAGGGTAGGTTGTCTAAGTCCTAAATAGTTAAGGGCCGGTGTGAGAGAAACATGAGGGAATCACCAGGAAAACACGAGGATGGCGAGAAGTCCATGTGGGAAGAAAGAAGCATCCTCGTGGAAAAAGAAACAGAGATGAAAGACATAAGGCATGATGTCATCATGGCATCATGGGGCTAGGCCTCAGGTCACGTGAGGGGTCTCACAGTCATGTGCATTGGTCACATGACTTCAAAAATGAAAGAAAATTGTTAAGTATGAAAAGTGAGAAAATGAGAAAATGTAGTGTATAGGTCCTGAACTATAATACCTGCCCTGGCCAATAATCTGGAGAAATGGCAAGAAGAGGCCATCAAATTGGGCAAAATGTTTGAAAGGATGCAGTTGGAACGAAGTAAGCAACCACTTCAAAAGTCTAACTGTTGTAGTTTGGGCTACAACACTACCGCTTACCGTTACATTCATTAGTTTCTCCTTTATCCGGACTTAACCTTTCTACTTTTGAGGTCATGTGACTAGTTCACACCATCACATGACTTGGCCACCTTTTACATTATTTATTGTACCTTAGGGGCATGTGCTAGTTCCCACAATCATGTGCCTACAGGCTGTTCCAGACTATGCCTAGATCCATGATGTCACTATGATATCATGCCTCGCCACTACCACATTCCCTTACTTTAGACCTACCCTAGAGTACACAGCTTGGTCCGTGCACTCTACTGTAGCACTATATATAGGGTAGAGATGCAACTGGGTTAGCCAGTCTTATTCATTTGCCATACCCTCCACATTGTGGGGCCTGAGTACACTTGAGTACCACTCGTTCCTCTCTTTCTGCTGGTTGACCACTGTTATAGGGTTCTCATTGTATTTATCGTTCTAGGCAACACTTTGGCCATCCTAGCTAGAGGCTAGGCCACCCTCGTTTGCTGTTACACTAATGAGCCTTGCTTCACAGAAGTGGGCACCAAACTGGGCCAAGGCACCCCAATGGACACATGCACAGTCTAGCCTCAACAAGAGACTTATATGTGTTACAACTGCAGAAACCCAGGCCATCTCTCCTACACTTGCAAAGAACCACACAAACTGAGAGGTCACACTATTTTTGACCCAGTCACTGGTTGAACTTGATACACCCCATCTCACCCCGCTCTTCTCCACGAGATTCCTCTCACACCAACAACTGCCATTGCTGTGGTCCCTGAGGTCACACATGGTTCCAAAAATCCTCTATGGATGACTGAAGAGGTGCAAGCCTACTATCTCGATATGTTTGAGTCCTGGGCTCATTAGCTCGCTGCCAAAGGACTCAAGGGAAAAGGCAAAGCTGAGTAGTGGGAGGTACCTACTCAGCTAAGAACCAAAATTCTTCTTCTTGATCTGTTTCTCTGCTTTCCTCTTTCTTTTCTAATTGTTTTGCTGAACTTAGGGAGATGGACAGTTTGTTGAGTAACGATAACTTACTGAACACTTTTGATTATAATAGTTACAATACCACCTCCAAAGGAGCATCTCTTTGGAGCATGGTGCTGGAGATTAAAAATAGCATACTTAATTCTCTGATTACGGACAAAATTTCTTTTTTCTCTAAAAACTCTCCTAACCCTAACCTTACCCTCAGGAATACCTCTCCTGGAGGGGAGTTCAGCATTGATACTGATGTCTACTTTCAGAAAAACAAAAAATGGCTAAAAACAACCAAAAAAGCCCTTCTCGACTCTGGAGCAGTCCAGATGTTCATGGATAAAAGTTAGGTAATGTCCCTTGGCATTCCCACAAAAAAATTATCTTTTTCTCATTCAATCACTAATGCTGACAGGACTTCTTCATCCCACAGTACTATTACAGATTATGTCTCCATTGTATTTTCATATCAGGGTCACTCTGAAGGAGTTGACACCTTGGTAACAAATTTAGGCATTCACTGTATTTATTTAGGCTATGACTGGTTCCAATGCCACAACCCACTCATTGACTGGGTCAACAAAGAAATCAAATTTTGCTGCTGCACACATAACTGTGTTGCTATCAACACAGCAGGCCTCGTCCACAAAATCTGGAACCCCACCATTTGCACTATCAAGGAAGGACTCGCCAAAAAGGTACCCAAACAGTACCACGAATTCCTAGATGTCTTCAGCAAAGAAGAATCCAAATGCATGCCCATACACAAATCTTGGGATCATGCCATCAACCTCAAATCAGACTTCATCTCTAAAAAAGGTTGAGTAATCCCCTTGTCAGACGCTGAATTAGAAGAAGTCAGGAACTTCATTACATTAGAACAAGAAAAAGGCTACATCTGCCCATCAAAGTCACCCCAAACTGCTCCAGTATTTTTTATCCTGAAGAAAACCAGCAAAAAATGGCTCATCATGGACTATCAATATCTTCACAAGGGTACAATCAAGAATTTGTATCCTCTCCCTCTCATTTCAGCACTCATTGACCGCTTGAAGGGTGCAGACAAATTTACCTGCCTAGATTTTCAGTGGGGCTATAACAATGTCTGGATCAAGGAAGGCAACAAGTGGAAAGCTACATTTGTAATGCCCCTGGGGGCTTATGAACTGGTAGTAATGTATTTTGGGATGACTAACTCTCCTCCCACATTTCAACAGATGATGAATGACATATTTAACAATATGTACGCTGCAGTTATCGTCTACCTCAACGATATGTGCATATTCACAAAAAACAAATCCAACAAAGAACATTCCAAGGTTGTAAAGGAAGTGTTGCACAGGCTTCATGAAAACAACCTTTATGCAAAACCAGAGAAATGCGTATTTAATGCTGACAAGGTTGACTTTCTAGGCATGACTGTCTCGGCTGATGGCATTGACATGCAGAACAACAAAGTCGATGCCATCCTTGACTGGCCCACTCCCATGAAGCTCAAACAGCTTCAATCATTCCTTGGATTGTGTAATTATTATTGACATTTCATTAACAGTTTTGGATAGATCGCTTGCCTCCTTAACGATCTCACAAAGAAAAATGTGCCTTACACCTGGGGGGAGGCACAGCAAAATGTGTGTGATGTTATAGTTCAGGACCTATATGCTATGTTTTTCACTTTTCTTCACTTATCGAACTTAACGCTTTCTGTTCATTTTCGAAGTCATGTGACTATAGTGCATGTGACCGTGAGAATCCTCACGTGACCTGAGGTCTAGCCCGTGATGTCATCATGACATCACACCTCACGTCTTTCATTTCCGTCCCCTTTCCCATGAAGACGCTTCATTATTCCCACACGGACTTCTCACTGTCCTCATGGTCTCCTTGCTTTTCCCTCATGTTCTTTCTCTCACACCGGCCCTTAATCGATTAGGACTCAGATGACCTACCCTAAACTCCCCGTACTTACATATATAAACTCTTCCCCTTCATCATCTACTCCTCAGTCCTATTCACTTGAATACCCTTCTCCTTTGGGGCCTGTTCAATTGTTTACCACTCTATCCCTTTACTTTTACTCTTCACCATTGAGATCGTGAATGACTCATTGGTTCAATTGTATCTCTGCATTTGCTGTCTCTTGAGCAATGTTACTGCTCACTCGTCGTTCCACATGCCAAGTACATGATTTACTTGGGCACCGTAAACTTCCTCGTTCTCGACTACCACATACTCGTACACGTCTGGCTTGATGTCTGCACTCACACCGTCCACACCGTCGCCAAAGTCGCCCAACGCCTAGATTAGGTGTTGTGCTCATTTAGTTGTTCTCGTCCCATTTCATTTGATACACTCAAAAAACAGTTCACATCAACTCCTCTCCTTGCCTTTCCCGACACTTCAAAGGAGATGTGTGTTGAGACTGATGTCAGTGATATCACCACTGGTGTGGTATTATCAGTCTTAGAAGAGGATGGCTCCTGGCGCCCTTGCACATTTCTTTCACACTCTTTTTCCTCTGCCAAACACAACTATTATAGTTCAGGACCTATATGCTACGTTTTCCATTTTTCTTCACTATCGACCTTAACGTTTTCTTTTCATTTTCATTTTCAAAGTCACGTGACTAGCACACGTGACCTAAGGACTAGCCTATGATGTCATCATGACATCATACCTCATGTCTTTCATCTCCATTCCTTTTCCCATGAGGACGCTTCTCCCTTCCCACACGGACTTCTCATGGTTCTCATGGCTACCTTGCATTTCCCTCATGTTTACTTTCTCGCACTGGCCCTCAATCGATTAGGACTCAGACGACCTACCCTAAACTCCCCATACTTACATATATAAACCCTCTCCCTTCGTCGTCTATTCCCCAGTCCTATTCACTTGAATACTCTCCTACCTAGGGGCCTGTTCATCTGTTTACCACTCTTCCATTACCTTCCAATCTACTCTGCATTTGCCGGCTTTGTGCACATTATCGCACACTCATTGTCTATCCATGTTTTATGCTGTACTTGGGAACCCGTTAATTTCCTCGTCGCCGACTACCATGTTCTCATCCACATTTGGTTGGACACCTGAAACCGTACCATCCATACTGTTGCAGAAGTCGCCCAACGCCTAGATTAGGTGTTGGTCTCTTTTAGTTGTTTCCGTCGCTCAACCCTGTTTCAACAACTACCCAGTCTGTGACAAGGAGTTGCTAGCCATCATCTGTGCTCTTGAGGAGTGGTGCCACTATTTAATTGGGAAAACTAACTTTGAGATTGGCACAGATCATAAAAATCTCGAGTACTGGAAAAACCCACAAATGCTCTTGGGTCAACAAGCCCATTGGCATAAGCTTTTGCAAGAATTTAATTATACCCTCATCTACAAGCCCGGCACCACGAATGGGCATGCCAATGCTCTCTCTCATTATCCAGATCACAGTGATGTAGTCAATAAATTAAATGAGAATATCACCATATTCCCTTCCACTGTTATCTGTTCTGCTTCACTTTTCATTCCGGTCGAATTAATGTTCCCAAATGCCTGCTTACCCTTCAAGGGCTCCCCCAATGCTGCAGGTTTTGACCTGTACACATCCATGGATCTTGACATCCCTGCCTGCAATCAATGTCTCATCTCCATCTGTGTCAAGATTCAACTTCCCTCCAGCACCTATGGCAGAATTGCACCTCATTTGGGTCTTGCCCTCAAACATAAAATCAATGTCATGGCAGGAGTCATTGACACTGATTATAGGGGAGAAATTGGCATAATTCTGTTTAACCACTCCAACTCATCCTTCCATGTTTCTAAATTCAACTGCATTGCCCAAGTAATTATTGAAAAAATAGAAAACCCCACTCTCAAAGAAGAAAAGACTCTAGAAGAGTCACAACAAAATAACAAAGGTTTTGGCTCCACTGGAGTCAAAGCTATCTCCTCCACCTCTCTTTCTCCAAATTTTGAAACTAAATTATCATTGGAATCTGCTAGGTTGAATGTTGATGCTATCAATGAATATGAATATTATGTAATAGAAAACGTTTTCAGGAATTCGAACAGCATTGTTTTCGTGCCACCTTCCCTTTACACTGAGTTAATCTTGCTTTTCCATGATTCCCCAGTTGCTGGTCATCCTGGCTGCAATCGCACCATTTCTTTTATCAAACGCTTCTACTGGTGGCCTGGTACAGCCAAAGACATTGCCTTGTATATAGATAACTGCTAGGTGTGCTCCACCATGAAGGGATCATCAAAGCCACTGGCAGGCAAACTTATGCCTCTCCCTGTTCCTTCCCATCCCTGGGAAGATATCTCTTTCAGTTTTGTCACAGGACTACCCCCTTCCAACAGTTTCAATTCCATAGGGGTAGTTGTTGATTGCTTTTCTAAAGACATCATTCTTTTTCCCTGTTTAAAAACAACTTTGGACTTAGCCACTTTATTTAGAGATCACACATGGTGTGTCCACAGACTTCCTAACACTATTCTTTCCAACAGGGGACCCCAATTCATCTCAGAGTTCACCAAGGAACTTTGCAAAGTCCTTGGTATCCAGCAGAAACTCTCAATGGTGTACCATCCACAAACTGATGGTCAGATGGAAAGGGTCAACTGAGAAGTTATCATGTATCTCCATGCCTACATTGCCAAAAAACAGGACACTTGGGCCTTATGGCTAAAAATGGTGCAGTTTGCGCACAATAATATGCTTACCACTGCCATGGGCACCACCCCTTTTTCCATCACATGGAACTACTCACCATGCATGGGAATGGAGCCCACAAACTCCACTATGACTCCTGGGGTTATTTAGTAAAACTATTGGTCGCTCACACAAAGAGATTGCTTCCATGCTTCAGAAAACTCGTGATCGGATGTTGCACACACAAACATCCAAGCACTCTACCATCCCTGACTATTCTATTGGTGACCTTGTTTGGCTCTCCACTGAACATCTCTCCCTTCCCTACCCCACACGTAAACTTACACAAAAGTTTATTGGCCCTTATCGCATTTCTGCCATCCTCCCTAATGCCATCACCCTCACCCTTCCTTCCTCTGTATCTATTCATACCACAGTCAACATCTCACACATTAAAACATATAAAGCCCTGCTAGACGGACAATCTGTATTTAAACCAGATCCAATTACTGTGATAGAAGAATGTCATGAAGAATATGAAGTCGATCACATTGTCCAGTCAAGGCTTCACCGCGGAAAATTACAGTACCTCATCTACTGGAAGGGATGAGACAAGGTGGATCACACCTGGGAACCCGCCATTAACTTAAAACATGCACAAGATGCAATTTTCAAGTTTCATGCTACTCACCCAAATGCTCCACAACCCATTCAGGGCATCTCTGAGCTCAAATTTATGTCTCTCTTTTGTCCTTTCAGTCCCTCCTATACTGAATTCACCAATTCTTGGCTAGACCTTGAATCTGGTGAATGGGGGTAGTGTTATAGTTCAGGATCTATACACTACATTTTTCACTTTTCTTTACTTTCACACTTAACACTTTCTTTTTTGAAGTCATGTGACTCAGTACATGTGACCGTGAGACCTCTCATGTGCCCTGAGGTCTAGCCCATGATATCATCATGATATCATGCCTTATGTCTTTTGTAACGGAGTGGAACGGCAAGAACCAACTCCAACGAGGGCAGCCTAGCCTCTAGCTAGGATGGCCCGAGTGTTGCCAAGAATGATAAATACGATGAGGACCCTATAATGGTGGTCAACCGGCAGAAGGAGAGGATGAGCGGTACTCAAGTGTATCCAGGCCCCACAGTGTGGAGGGTAGAACAAATGAATAAGACTGGCTAACCCAGTCGCATCACTACCACTATATATACTACTACAATAGAGTGCACGGACCAAGCAGTGTACTCTAGGGTAGGTCTAAGAAGTAAGGAATGTGGTAGCCATGAGGCATGATGTCATAGTGACATCATGGATCTAGGCAAGTCTAGGTTGACCTGTAGGCACGTGATCGTGGGAACTAGCACGTGCCCCTAAGGTACAATAGATATGATAAACAGTGGCCAAGTCACGTGACCTCGAAAGTAGAAATCGTAAGTCCGGGATAAGGAGAACCCAATGAACATAACGGTAAACGGTAGTGTCGTAGCCCAAACTACAACATCTTTTATCTCCATCTTTTCATTCACACAAATACACTTCTCTTCCCACTTGGACTTCTTGCCATCCTCATGTTTACCTTGTGTTTTCCTCATGTTCCTTATCTATACCAGCCCTAAACTATTTAGGACTCAGATGACCTACCCTAAACCCATTGCTAGTCACTATTTAAACCTGTCTCCTCTCATCATCTACTTTCCCTTAGTCCTATTCATTTGTATTCCCTCTACCCTAGGGGCCGGATATTTCTCAAGTACTACTCTTTTTCAATCCACTCTTCCTACTCTGCACTTCGCTGGCTTTGTGCACGTTATTGCATGCACATCATCATTCCTCATTATATAATCTACCTCGGCACGGTTAACTTCCTTGTTCTCAAATATCATGTCCTCGTACACATCTGGTTGGATGTCTGCATTCGTACAGTGCACACTGTTGTAGAAGTCACCTGACACCTAGATTAGGTGTCATTCTTCTTGTTTAAAGTTCTCATCCAGTTTCAATTCCATCTGACCATCCATCTGAGGATGATATGCTATAGAGAGTTTCTGCTGGATTCCAAGGATTTTGCACAGTTCCTTGGTAAACTCCAAGACGAATTGAGGTCCCCTGTCCAAGAGAATAGTGTTAGGAAGTCTGTGGAGACACCATATGTGATCTCTAAATAAAGCAGCTAAGTCTGAGGAAGAGGTTGTTTTTAGGCAAGGGAAAAGAATGATTTCTTTAGAGAAGCGATTGACAACTACCCCTATGGAATTGAAACCATTGGAAGGGGGTAGTCCTGTGATGAAGTCAAAAGAGATATCTTCCCATGGGTGGGAAGGAATGGGAAGTGGCATGAGTTTTTCTACCAGTGACTTTGATGAACCCTTCATGAGGGAGCACACCTGACAATGATGTATGTATAAAGTGATGTCCTTGGCTGTGCCAGGCCACCAATAAAAATGTTTAATTGAAGAAATGGTATGGTTGTGGCCAGGGTGACCAGTGACTGGGGAATCATGAAAAAGTGAAATTAACTCAGTATGAAGGAAAGGGGGCACGAAAATGATGCTGTTCAAATTTCTGAAAAGTTTTTCTGAAGCATAATATTTGTATTTGTTGACTGCATCAACGTCCATCCTAGCAGATTCCAAAGATAATTTATTCTCAAAATTTGAAGAGAGAGATGTGGAAGAAATAGCTTTGACTCCAGTAGAGCCAAAACCTTTGTTGTTGTATTGTGACTCATCTAGAGTCTTTTCTTCTTTGAGTGTTGGATTTTGTATTTTTTCAATAATTAGTTGTGCAATATGGTTGAATTTGGAGATGTGAAAAGGAGAATCGGAATGGTTAAACAGAATTACATCAATTTCTCCCTTATAATCAGTGTCAATGACTCCTACTACTTTATGTTTGAGGATGAGGCCCAAACAAGGCACAATTCTGCTATAGGTGCTGGAAGGAAGTAGGATCTTGACACAGGTGGGAATAAGACCTTGGTCATGGGCAGGGATGTCAAGATCGATAGATGCATACAGGTCAAACCCTGCTGCATCAGGAGAGCCCTTCAAGGGTAAGCATGTGTCTGAGGAGGTTAGTTCAACTGAAATAGATAGTGAGGAAAAATGAAGAACAGTGGAAGGAAATACTGTGATGTTCTCATTTAATTTATCAATAGCATTGCCATGGTCAGGGCAACAAGAAAGAGCGTTGGCACATCCATTCATGGTGCTGTAACGGAGTGGAACGGCAAACGAGGCAGCTCCATCTGTCTTGCGGGAAGGTTCCTGCTGGCGGTGGATGATGAGTGGCATCTAGCCAATAGATAAGGCCAACGAGGAGGAGAAGGGTTCGACGACGGTGCCTTTCGTAACGGGATGGCATAACCCAGCAAAGAGTGAAAGGGAGAACCTCCACTGTGTATCTCAGGCAGTTCGGACGTGGGGAACCAGGCAAGATACAAGTGAATAGAACTAAGGAATATACAGGGAGGGTGCTACGTATATATAGGAAAGGGATCGGTTTAGGGGAGGCTCCCTGTATGCGTGAGGGCCGGTCTAAGTACGATGACTAAGGTAACATGAGGCGTCCATGCAGTTACCGTGAGGCATGACATCACTAATGATGTCATAGCCTAGACCGATGAGGTCATGGCTCCAGGCCCTATGATGACATCATGTCACGTGACCAGTCTAGGTGCGGTCCTAGACCCTAAGCCTAGCTGTGGGGGTTGTCACATGAGATGCTACCTGATAAGATAAGATAAGCATCCTAGTGTTATAGTAGTCGTGTATCGCAAATCCTATAACAGGTGCCAGGCTTGTAGATGAGCATATAATTAAATTCCTGTAAAAGCTCGTGCCAGTGGGCTTGTTGGCCTGAGAGCGTTTGTGGCTTTTTCCAATACTTGAGATTCTTGTGATCCATCCAAATCTCGAAGTTAGATTTTCCAATTAAATAGTGGCACCATTCTTTGAGGGCATGAATGATGGCAAGCAACTCCTTGTCATAGACTGGATAGTTGTAGGGGCGTCAAGAGCTGTCCTCCCCTAATACTGATAATACCATGCCAGTGACAATATTGCTTGTGTTGGTTTCCATGCACATTTCCTTTGAAGCGTCAGGAAATGTTGTAGTTTGGGCTACAACACTACTACTTACCATTATATTCCCTGGTTTCTCCTTTACCTGGACTTACAATTTCTACTTTCGAGGTCACATGACCACTTCCCATGATCATGTGACTTGGCCACCTTTTATCTTATCTATTGCACCTTAGAGGCACATGCTAGTTCCCATGATCACGTGCCTACAGGCCACCCTAGACTAGCCTAGATCCATGATGTCACTATGACATCATGCCTCATGCTACCCACATTCCTTACTTCTTTACCTACCCTAGAGTACACTGTTTGGTCCATGCACGATAGGGTATCACTATATATAGGGTAGTGAGTAAACTGTAGTACCTTAGTCTTATTCATTTGTCTTACCCTCCACATTGTGGGGCCTGGGTACATTTGAGTACCACTCATCCTTTCCTTTTGCCAGTTGACTACCATTATAGGGTCCTTGTTGTATTTATTGTTCTAGGCAACACTCGGCCATCCTAGCTCAAGGCTAGGCTGTCCTCATTTGGGGTTAGTTCTGCCACGTTTGCCATTCCACTCCATTATAGGAAAGGCAAGGAGAGGAGCTATTGTAAATTGTTTTTTGAGCATATCAAACACATTTGGTGGTGCCTCCCCCCAGGTGTAAGGCATGTTTTTCTTTGTGAGATCATTGAGGGGGCAAGCAATCTGTCCAAAACTGTTAATAAAGTATCAGTAATAATTACATAGTCCAAGGAAGGATTGAAGCTGCTTGAGCTTTGTGGGAACAGGCCAGTCAAGTATTGTGTCGACTTTGTTGTTTTACATGCCAATGCTATTGGCAAATATGGTCATACCTAAAAAGTCAACTTTTTTGGCATTAAATACACATTTTTTGGGTTTTGCATAAAGGTCATTTGCATGCAACCTGTGCAATGCTTCTCTTATGACCTCAGAATGTTCTTTGTCAGATTTGTTTTTTGTGAATATACACATGTCATCGAGGTACATGATAACAGCAGTATACATATCATTAAATATATCATTCATCATCTGTTGGAATGTTGGTGAGGAGTTAGTCATTCCAAAATACATTATGATGGGTTCATAAGCCCCAGGGGTGTTACAAACACTGCTTTCCACTCGTCACCTTCCTTGATACAGACATTATTATAGCCCCATCATAAGGCAAGGCAGGTGAATTTGTCAGCACCCTTTGTTATAGGATTTGCGATACACGACTACTATAACACTAGGACGCTTATCTTATCTTATCGGGTAGCATCTCACGTGACAACCCCCACAGCTAGGCTTAGGGTCTAGGACTGCACCTGGACTGGTCACATGACATGATGTCATTGTAGGGCCTGGAGCCATGACCTCATCGGTCTAGGCTATGACATCATCAGTGATGTCATGCCTCATGGTAACCTCATGGACACCTCATGTTACCTTAGTCATCTTACTATAGACCAGCCCTCACGCATACAGGGAGCCTCCCCTAAACCGTACCCTTACCTATATATACCGCAAACCCTCCCTGTATTTACCTTAGTTCTATTCACTTGTATCTTGCCCGGTTCCCCACGTCTGAACTGCCTGAGGTACCAGTGGGTGCTCTCCCACACTCCTTGCTAGGTTATGCCATCCCGTTACGAAAGGCACTCGTCGTCGAACCCTTCACCCTCCTTGTTGGCCTTATCTATTGGCTAGATGCCACTCGTCATCCACGCCAGCAGGAACCTTCCCGCAAGGCAGATGGAGCTGCCTCGTTTGCCGTTCCACTCCGTTACACCCTTCAGGTGATCAATGAGAGTAGAGATAAGGGGAAGTGGGTATGAATTTTTACTGTAACCTCATTTAAATAATGGTAGTCCATGACAAGGTGTTTCTTGCTGGTTTTCTTGGGAATAAACAATATGGGAGCAGTTTGAGATGATTTTGATGGATGGATATAGCCCTTTTCTTGCTCCAAGGTGATGAAATTCCTGACTTCTTCTAATTCAGCATCGGATAAAGGAATGACTTGACCTTTTTTGGGGACAAAGTCCAGTTTAAGGTTGATCGCATGATCGCATGGCTTGCGCACTGTTATAGTTCAGGACCTATACACTACAATTTCACTTTCTTTCTCTTTTTATACTTAAAATTTTCTTTTCATTTTCGAAGTCATGTGACCAGCACACATGACTGTGAGACATCTTACATGATGTTACAATTCACCTTTTTCTTTACTTTTCACATTAGCATTCGTTTTACACTTCTTGCTAATGTCTTCCTTTCTCACAACGACCACCGCTTTCTCCTGCTCTTCTCACGATGGTCATCTTGATTACGAACTCTTATCTTTTGTTCCGCTTCCTTCCGACGGACAACCGCATTTCCTTTGTTCCGATAACATCCGTTATCTTCCTCTCACCACCTACCTTATTGAGCTTCCTCTGACCTTCCGCTGCTACATAGCTTGGTCCGTGCGCAGTCTCCTTTAGGTATATAAACCCTGCCGTCG
>JBBPLC010000608.1:0-15223 GCA_038089535.1 Hemileccinum rubropunctum
ATCCACTGCCAGGTCTACGATACCGATAGTTCCCTCGACGTCCCTCTTATGTTGTATCGCAATGCACTTGCTCCCCGTCCAGTCGGCCACGCTGATCGAGTTTCGATGTTGATTCAGCTAGCTACGGTACATCTGGCGCGGTTACAGCGGCGACGGGATGTCATCGATGCAGCACAGGTTGTGGCGCTGCTGCGAGAGGCGATGCGCCTGAGTTCTTCCGAGAGTCATGAATACCGAGTTGCACAGAAGCCATGAAAGGGAATCAGTTCCGGGGCGCGGCCAATCATCCTTGGAGCAGGAGTCCAATTCGGGGTCAGCAAACATGGATCCATTGACTTTGGGTGATACGCTGTTGAACCGCTTCGAACGGTTCGGTCGTTTAGCCGACCTCCAACAAAGCCTGCTTTTCTGAGCAACCTCGGTGACTCCCTCATAACTCGTTTCGAACATCTTGGGGAGTTGAGTGACCTCGAGGAAGCCATTTCGAGGCAACGAGATGCTGTTGGTCTAACCCCAGATGGTCACCCTGACAAGCCTGCTTGTCTGAACAATCTTGGTATCTCTTTCAGAACCCGTTTCGAGCGCCTCGGGGAGCTGAGTGACCTAGAAGATGCAATTTCGAGGGAACGGGACGCTGTTGGCCTTACCCCCGATGGTCACCCTGACAAGCCTGGGCGGCTCGGTAACCTTGGTTCCACCTTCATCACTCGTTTCAAACATTTCGGGGAGCTGAGTGACCTCGAGGAAGCAATTTCGAGGCAACGAGATGCTGTTGACCTTACCCCCGATGGCCACCCTGACAAGCCCGGGTTTCTGAACTACTTGAGCAGATCCTTCATGTTCCGTTTCAAGCACCTCGCACAGCCGGCCGACCTCGAAAAAGCACTTGTACTATCCTCCAGTGCTGCTTGTGCCTCCGTAGGTTCTGTTGCTGTTCGGTTTCAGGCATCACAGACGTGGATCCTCTGTGCTCGTGATTTGCGCCATCGCTCTCTCCTGGATGCATATTCTGTTGCTGTTAGTCTCCTTCCTCAACTCGCATGGATCGGCCTCTCCCTTACGCACCGTTTCCTTGAACTTATCCAAGCTGCTGATGTGGTGCGCGAGGCCGCAGCAGCAGCATTGGGATTCGGGCGCTCAGAAACAGCTGTCGAGTGGCTCGAGGAAGGTCGCTCCATTGTTTGGGAGGAGCTATTTCAGCTCCGCAGCTCTTACGACGAGTTGTCATCTGTCCATCCGCATCACGCCCGCCGTCTTCGGGAATTGTCTGCGGCATTAGAACACGCTAGCACTGCACGTGAAACTTTATAGTCCTTACCATCGGAGCGGACTGTGGGCGCAGAGCATCGCGAATCTTTACAACAAGAGGTTGACAAACACCGTGCGCTTGCGATCGAGCGAGAAGGATTGCTGCAAGACATCCGTAGATTACCTGGTTTCGAGCGATTCCTACTTCACAAAGATTTCTCCCAACTCCGTACTTCGGCACACTCTGGACCGGTGGTCATCCTCAATACCTCAGAAACTCGCTGCGATGCACTGATCGTGCTTGCCGAAGTGGATCATGTCATCCATGTACCACTTCCTAATTTCACTCTTAGACGATCTAAGCAACTTCGGTCTTCCTTGGAGAACTTCATTCGTCAGGCTCGTGGAAAATCCCATGATGGCAGGTACGGGCGTCCCATATCGCAGGACACCAGCGGATGCGAGTCCGTCCTATCAGCCCTGTGGAAATGTGTTGTCAAAAGGGTGCTGGATGCCCTGGCTTTCTCGGTATGCAGCCTTCTTCCTCGGCCTCGGCACCGGCTCGTTTGCTGATAGTCTCTGAACAGATCCCCGGGGACCGCCCATTGCGCATTTTTTGGTGCCCAACTGGACCCTTCATGTTTCTCCCCATCCATGTAGCTGGGTTCTATGATTCTCGATTTCCACAATCTGGACACAAAGTCTTTGACTTTGTCGTTTCGTCGTACATCCCCACTCTAAGTATCCTGGCATCCCCACCCAAATCCGATGATACGTCTGAACGTGATTTCTGCCTTCTTGCTGTCCCTTGGCCACTCTGAGATGGCCAACGCAAACTCCCTGGTGTGACCGCCGAGTTGGAACACATCAGAGAGGTAATCAAAAATTGTCCATCAGCCCGAGCAACTGTGACGGAGCCTTCTGTCGGAACGGTCGAGGAAGTACTTACCCTCATGAAAGAGGCAGACTGGGTCCATTTTGCTTGCCACGGAGTGCAAGATGCTGTAAACCCGACGGATAGTGGACTTTCCCTCGCTAATGAGCGCCGTTCAAGGGTATCCAACATGGTCGCGTTATCGCGACCCCGCGGTGGCCTTGCGTCAGACAGCGCAAGGTGATGAGGACCTGTCCGACGAAGCCATCCACATGGCGGCGGGAATGTTGTTTGCGGGGTACGGAGGGGTGATTGGTACGATGTGGTCGATCAGTGACAAGCTTGCGCCTGGTCTGGCAAAGGACGTTTACGAGCGACTGTTTCAGAACGGCACGCAACCGAATTATCGGGAGGCTGCGCGAGCGCTGCACGATGCCGTCGCACGGCTTCGAGATAATAACGAATCATTTAAAGATCGGTTGCCGTTCATCCATGTAGGTCTGTGAAATGCACTTTGACTAGCGAAGTGCTGGGAGCCTGAGTATACAAAGTCACTACACTTTTATGAAACGGTTGTTTCGACATTACGTACCCGTGGAATCGTTTGCAGACATGCGACGAACAATTACATACTAACTCTTGATTCAACTCGGACGTTACGCGTTACGCTGCCACAACAAACCTAGTCCATCCTTGCGGCCATCTTCGTCATCACACAACTTGGAGCTCGTGCGACTGCCGTGTAGCCAAACTCACCATATTACCAGAAGCTCTCCCCATGTATAACAAGTTTGTGGACGTTGTGGCCAGGTCATCCACCTGCGATATGAAGCAACGCGCACAATCAACCAGGGCAAGTACAGTCTGAAGACGAACAACATCGCGAACCAATATGAACCCGAAAAAATCTTGCATCAAAGTGAACCAAGCCCCAAATGGCACGCATATGCCCCAGATCCAACCTATGGCTTACTCCAAGTCGTCCTTTGTCACCGTCGGCTTAGGTACCCTTCCGATATCACTCGGCTGGTTGAAACAAAACAAAACAACATGAGTGACAGTAGCAGGCACCTCGAGAATGCAAGCTATTACCGTTGTGGAAGTCAGGAGCTTGAATCGCTTGCGCACCTGCCCATCCGCGCTATAGACATCATCAAGTTCCACCTGTAGATCTTCATTCTTCTGGATACCGAACCAGTCAAAGCCCCCAAGGGTCTCTCCCATCAGGTTCCCAGCCCCCTTTTCCCCAGGTACACGTGTCGACGACACCATGACCAAGTGAATCGGGTCCGTCGGATCAAACGGCGCAAACTTTTCTCCGCTAGACCGTCCTGCGAACATTTCCCACAGAGCGTAGCCGATTCCAGCATATGTGAGTAGAGCAAAGAGCGTGACGGGAAGGACGGTGTAGAGGTATGTCGCCGATCGCTTGGTCCATCCCATGGTGGTAATAATCTGAGTCGCATTTACGCTCACCAGGCCTTCGTCTGGAATAGGATTCGATGCGGCGGAAAACCCGGATCGGAGATACTAACCTTGGTGGCATCAGTTTTTCGTATGCAGATGTGAGGGCTCACTGTTCCAGAGAACTCGATGACACCACGCCAATACTGTTCCTGATATTATCGTAAGTATTCAATAACGGGATAGTTACGGTGAGACTATTACCAGTTCCTGTATTAAATGAGGGTCCATTGGCCCACTATTGCTAGTCCCCGTGTTGGTAGACACGGCAATGGAGTACAAGGCATCGCCGATGGAGTTTGAAACCAAACTCTGGGCGTTCGTAGACTGGTAGTCGATAAGGGAAGCCAGGAACAGCGCGAGGTTCGCGTTGTTAGAGGTCAATGATGTCGAGTTAACAACAGTGGCATTCAAGGTACCGTAGGCATAGGTGACAAGCGACGTGGTCAACTTGGGCGTGATTTCACAGGTCGTTAACTGCAAGAATGAGTATTTCTCAGTGCCTAGAGAGGTCACATCTCGACAACCGAATCTTAGCTTCCCAGTCGAAATAAGCTGAGTGATTTTGCTTACTAAATTGGGTCCAGTCAAGTTGCGACTGCCCGATAGGATAAGGACAGACAAGAGAAGCTACAACACCAATCATTGAAGTTGCTTGTCCTTCGTTGTTCACACGAACTACGTAGTCCTGTTGCGCCGGAATTCCTTCGAGTTATCTTGAATGTCAGTCATAGTATCGTTGCAATACACATCACCTTTACCTTCATCGCACGTCAAGTTATAAGCGTACGCCAATAGCCAAGTAGAATCTCCACTAAAGACCGAAACAGGAATTGGACTTTGGGCAACAGTTAGATTGCCCGCCTGTGGTCCTGAGGTGGGAACTTGAGAGCACGTCACGTCTGCTGTGAGACCTTGTTGCAGAACGGTGAAGTTGCTAAGAAGAGTCTGAGACTCGGGCTCGGTAGGTTTCAGATTGATTGGGATGGATCCTCCAACGAAATTGAGACCGGTATTATTCGGTTGCACCTGTTGATTTGAGCCAGTGTAACCAGGTGCAGCCGGGAGAACTCCGCCTGATAAATCGTGAGCGAAACACATGGTAAGACTAGGCCCCGTACACACCAGTCGACACGTTGTACAAGACTCCGTTAAAGTTGAGTACTCCGCGCACCCCCAAGCTGTATTGTGCGGTAGCAATCCCACTCAAGAGACCATCAATATCAATAATTTTGATTGAATTCCCTTGAGCAGCTATACTCGAGTCAACAACAAAGCGATGACCAGAGAAATAAATATATACGAAGTGCACCGCCAGCTGAGAGAATTTGCTGTTGGAGTTGCGACTCGAAATAACTACTATTGAGATTAAGCTCCGATCCTGTGGCATTGATATTGACTGCGACAAGAGTCGGAGTCAGAAGGGTAGACCAACTATGATGTCGTAAGGGTAGGTTGGCAAAAAGACGTAGGTGGAACTTGCCTTGACACCATCAACTTTGTTAGCGCGAACATGCCGACCGTGATCAAGGTCATCAATATGTGACGAAAATTGATGCAAAATTCACCCCTGGCCAAGGTGGCTCCGCCAGCGAGTTCCATCAATGAGATAGGCTTGTGCATGCGGTAACGCAAGGCTTCCTTGAGGGCAATAGAGAAGTAACTTGTGGATGGTGTGTTAGCGTACTATTGGCAAGCTTGAGAAGTATACATACGAAGTGGTCGCCACCGACAACACTGTCCCAATGAGCGTAACGACAAGTGTTGTTTCTGTTGGATAGAGATACATGAGGTGCGCGACTGAGTAAGGGAGGGTGATCGATTCGCGGAGCAATACTGCGCCAAGAAAGCCCCATGCGAAAGCAAGAAGGAGTGCTTGCCCAACTCCAGCAGCTGCGAGTGTGATAAGATGGAAGCCTTGCATGACTTGGAGGCCGAAGACGAGAGTCGATGAAGAGCGTCGCCACTATTATAACCGTCCTCGTGAAGGAAAGGCTAGGTGCTCGCTAGGGTGCGGTTTCATTACCATTGCCGTAAGTTGTCCTCGTGCGTTCCACACCACAAGAGCCTCCATTTCGCGGACCACAAGGTGGCGACTACAATGTGACAGAAGGCAAAGGCGTTCGCAAAAGGCCAGACGCCTGCCGGGATCCGAACATGTAAACCTCAGGCGTCGCTTCTGGACGTTTGTTCTTTGACCTCTGAGCCGAGAATAACACCTGCACAATCCAAACCGTTTAAATGACTGGTTCCAGGATAGCAAAAACGGGACACCTCACCATCCAAGCGTCAGTAAGACCAAGATCAACCGCACAGAAATCCATGGGTGTACAGGAGTTGTGTCTTTCCTCGGCTAAGCAAACCCTGCAGCCATGCGCTCGACGCACGTGTGGAAGCATGACAAGCTAGCCTTACGTGGTGGAATGCACGACCAACGAAACCACTGGCAGAACTTAGTAGTAGCAATGCGGTAAAAACATGGGTGTTTTAGAGGATGTCAACACCAATGACTCCAAATGGAAGCCCGCCGCGAGACGATTTGCTCATCAAAGAGAATACGTAGCGCATGTTCTTGAACCCTGAAAGCCCTGAACTTTGTACTTCAATGAATTTCTGCTCGGAAGCGGCGCTGGGTGAAGTCTTCTCCCAACTTGAACGTTGGCAACTTTTTAGTGGTTGCCATTTCATACAAGAGCGTCAAAGCATGGCTAGAATTAGGAACTTAGGAACGCCTCGTTCCGTTTGGGTAGCCCCGGCGTCAAGAGGAAAATCGGATGTTTTGTGCGAGTTCTGGACGGGACCTCTGAGGGACAAGCTTGCTACAAAACTTTCATGATAAACAACCTCGCGAAGTGAGTAGTACAGTGGGCTAAGGCTCACACATAACACACATATGATACATACAACCGAGATGCGGCGGGTAACCGTACCTGGTAGAGTAGCGCAGTGTGGTTTGAGGTCTGCGGGGATAACCCCAGGCCTTGGAAGTCTGACACTCGTCCGGCGGGAAGTGGCTAAGAGCTGTGCTATCTCCGCACCCCAATTCGAGTAGGAGCAGTAATGATAATGCCGGGCGCCCCCAGACTGTCCATTTCCCGGATGCCCTCCCCACGGCAGTCACCAACTCGGTTGCCACATACTGATCCGGGTATAAAGCCCGTCTCGATCACTGATTTGTTATCTCAATCCCAATTTCCACTCTTCTCTGACAAGACTAAGTGTTACAATGACCAAGCATGCTTATCATGAAGTGAGTAGATCAATGTGGGGCCCCACAAAAATGGTCGCTGATGGGTCCTATAGAGGTCACCAACGCGCCCCACAAGGCCAAGCTGTCCCATGAGCTCATTCCAGCTACTGCTTCCTACGAGGTTTGCTACTCCCTCCTTTGGCACGAGACATGCTGACCCCCCTGTAGGCCATGAAGGCATACAATGAGCACAAAGAGAAAAATGGCGAGGATGTCTCTTATGCCAAGGCAAAGGAATCCATGTGCATGCATACAAGTTACTCCGGGATGTAGTGTCTAATAATCAGGGCGGCTGCCACTGGTGCCTTTATTGGCCGCATGGTCGAAACTAAGGGTCTCGATGTGATCGAAAAGGCCAAGCGACTCGGTGGGTGGTCAGCACAGGTGGAGACATGTCAACGCTGATATTCTGTGCAACTCGCCTTCCCGACCGCTACAATTGACAGACCCAGGTTATTGATTCAATATAGGCGACACTTGGCGTTTTTGGACTGTACTAGTTGTGGCAAGCACGAACCCCTGTATACAAAGTAACGTTTACTCTTGCATTCTATTCTATATGAGTGTCTGTCCTTGTCCACTCATGTCTCCTGGTCGCCAGTCAACCAGACAGCGGTCATAAGATGGGATTATGGCAATCACATCTGGTATTGGATCCAGAATGGGCCTGATGCGGATAGTGGCGCGATCTTTATGGCGGTCTCGTACGAGATGCCGATCGCCGGTATGTCCCTTGCTTCGTCCTGTTGCTTCGTCCTGCAGAAGTTTATTATCAATCATTGACTGTCACTCACAGACCAGCACGGAAAATCACGCGAATGTTTCTACTAACATGGCATGGCAGTTACAATCTTGGACGTGACTGACCCATCGGCAACGCCACATCCAAATCGACTATTATTCCCACCTCCAATCTCACGAACGCGAACATGTACTCGGGCCAAACATCGTACAACGGATATACTTACCACACCGCATCTCTGTGAACCTCTATGCGAACTGCGGCACCAATGAGTTGTGCAATAGCAGCCGAAGTCTGCGCCGATGAACCGGCCAAAAGAGGTAGGAACACATCTAAAGAAACAAACTAAATAAGAAGATACCTGTTCATATACAATGCACACAACAGGGACTCGAACAAACCTCGAAAAGATAGTTGAGTGCAATCTTTGCCTCGGATCGAGACTCGGTAAACATATGTGGATCGTAGGACCTATTACTTCAACGATCGCGCTAGCAAGGACATGCAAGGCATGCTAGGGCAGATTTGAGGGGGATGATCACGAGAGACTGTGGGTCGGACAAGGTACGGATGATTGCTTACAGCGCATTGGCATGGAGTAAGCTTGCAAGTGCAACCTCAGAGCCTATTGGAGAGAAATGAGAGACGAGTGTGTGAGCGAGGCACACTCACCGCCGGTGAGTTACCTCACATTGTACACCGTTGAAATAATATCTAATCTGGTGGATACTGTTTTAGTCACCACTCAGAAAGGGTCTGCAAGTGCGTGTAACATGGCTTAACATCATGCGCAATGTATAACAGAACTATTATTCCCTCAATCATATAGTGGTTACTACTCAAGTGCTTGATTCCTCGTTTTGCATGTCGCAAAATGGTCCCCCCATTTGGCCCGAAATCATAAATGCAGCCCAGATCGGTCTCGGTGTACTGATGGTTCTGCTCGCCGTTATCAAATTCATCAGGGAGGCACTTCAAATGTACAAAGCAACAAAGCAAACACACCTGAACCGGTACATGAATCTTCTTGTGAGAGAAGGCATGATCTACTTTATTGTGTATGTCCACATCTCGTCCCTCCTGCCATATCCTCTTCTACGCAGACTAGGCTAACAATGAATGTTCATGAATAGCATCCTGATGATGTCGCTTGCCAACACCCTGTACAACGCAGCAGTCATTCCACAGGACAGATGGTGGATACTACCAGGTTTGCTAGAAGATATACCTCCGGTCACACTCGTTTCCCGCTTCATCTTGGGTTTGCGAGCCTTTTATGCGCGCGATTTGCAAGGCAGACATGGAAGTGACATCGATTCCGCGTTCGGTTTGTCATTGGGGTCTGTCCCTGGTGCCACTGCGAGCGCGATCGTGTTTGCGGACGCTGGACAGAACGAACAGTTGGAGCAGGAAGAAGAAATACAGATAGTGGAGAGGACTAGGGAAGATTGCAGTGCTGGTAGTAGTGCGTGACGGAAATCATTTTGGCGAGTTGGTCGAGTCCGGTCTCTGAGATTGTATCCCCAGCATCCCTCTCAGGCTGGTGGTGTGTGCAGTACATTTGGTATGGACAATGGTTACTCAGTCATCATGGCGGACACCGAGCTTCCTGCCATTGTGGGTAAGAATAAGATTGCAGTCGCTATCGTCATTCTCTCATCTACATATCATGCTATTTTCGGAGAAACCTGTATGATCGCTCGAAGGAAACCCATGATTCGCAATTGATGCAGGTGACAAGGTCATTGACAAGCGGTAAATGACCTAGGCAATGTGGCCGCAACCACATGCAAGCGGTAACTGTGTAAGTGACGCAGCCGCGATTCGAATCCTTGAAACGATGCGAGCTGCTCGTTGAGACGTATCGCAAGGGTCGTCATCGTCGAGTCTTTAATATCGTAGATGTTCGACTCCATTTCTTGCGGGAACGTCTTGTGTGTATCGTCCCGTCCTGTAAGTAGACTGCAGGTGAGGTAGTAACATCGCGGAGTGCGAGAAGCGCAACGTACGCATCTGTGGTTATCTCGACGATGTCGACACTAACAATCGACATGACGGGCTTTGCAATATGCTGCTGGAACAGTCGTTGATCTCTTGGTCCAATGCTCTGAGCTTTGCCCCGTGTATTGCCAACCGATCATAGTTCTCGAGTAAGCACTGTACGCGTTGTGTTGACGTTTGTTTTGACTTGACTCGATCCAGCACTAGTACTCCAAGTAGGTACTTCCTCGCCGCAATGTATTTCTGAATGCTCCATTGAGACAGTTCTAGGACTCTTCCGTGATACCTTTCCCGGGTTGCCTTGCTGTGATCAAAGCGCTGCACGGACTCAGTCCCTGTAAAAGACACTGCCCGTGAAAATGCCACAATGACCCTGCAGATGGCCTGTCGCGGGACTCTCCAACGGCCACCGGTTGAGAGATTTCGGCCGCCAGGCCTCCTGTCGTTTCCATATGTAAGTGCACTGGTACGAATCATGACCATTCCCACATCTAATCCGTACAATGTTCGACTTGCTGTGCACAACACAGCTACATGTTAACTTACATCACATTGCCAGCGGCTGATGCTAAAAGCGGTTACTTGACTTTCGTACTACTACCCCGTAGGTCCAACGAAACTGTACCGCACACCCAGGCACAATAAAATGACATCGTTTAGTGCGTCGCTCACTCAGATTGGCTGTGACACTGACATATACTGAACCATTAGCACACTTCGGCCTTCCCATGAGGGGGCACTTGCCACTGGGCAGTAATCAGTAACCATCGTTTTTTCAAGTTTGATGCAGCTACCCTGAATAGCACCACAGGATCCCGTTTTTCTGCTGCTTAGTGCTGATAATGCGGTGTCTGGACCTGCATCAAACACTGTATTCGTTTACTATTTTTGCCGTCATTCTTCGCATGTGCTTCCATCTGTTTATGCTAGCGATGGGCAATGCAATGGCCAATCACATTCTTGATGCCAGCTATGCTCAACGATACCCCAGATTGGTCTCTGCTCTTACTTTCCTACCGGTGTTGGCTTATATTTGCGGCCCGTCTTGCGTCCGTTTGTCAAACCTCACCTCATTCATTGCCATCTCAGTGTTTCATCGTATTTTCTACATCAATTCCATGTCTTCCACACTGCAATTGACCGTTGAAACTATTCAGATCAACAACTGCGCATTCGTATGCTTGTTGGCTTTGTGCTTTCCATCTTTCCATCTTACTGCTCCTCCTAGTCGCAGTCCTCACGGCTGTTGGTTACGACTACAGTAAGTAACACATGCCTGAATATCTTTCTTTACATTGGATGAACCTCGATATTGTCAGTCCTCACATTCTCAGATGAGGTATGCCCCACAATCATCTACATGCTACATAGACATCTCACCGGTTCGCGATTTTTTTAGGTCGAGTATATATGGGTAAGCAGACAGCTCCCAGACCCTTCGTATATTCTGATGTGGTTGCAGAAGAAGCCCTGGACGAGGGTCTCTACTTTGTTTGTTCTCGTGTGTATCATAACTGTCATCGTTACATTGTGCTAGGACTGATTGTTGTTGGCTTCCAGGCACGTTATTGCGGCCTGTGTATGACTATCATGTATGTCTATCCTGCACCAACAAATATAAATTGGTCACTGATTGGTTCACTAGCACTGATTCCATCCGTACGTTCAAAAGTACTAATTTCGAACCCGTTTGGCTGACAGCATGATTAAAGTGGGGACTTCTTTTTTACCTGGCCCTGCAAAGGTGATTCTTTACACTACCGACGAAAAAAACTCACATCCAATCTATTGTTAGACGTGCGTGCTCACTACCTTGTACTGATCAATGACAGTTCATCGTATTTAAACAGTTGTGAGTACATCCATTCGATGTTGCTTAGTCCATTCTGCTCAAGGACACTTCAAAGGCGAAATTCTTGTTATTTTTGCTGAATGGGCTGGTTTGATTTTTATCGGTGCTGTAGAATGTGAGTTTTCATTTCACCTTGACCGAGATGATCTCATAGGCAATGACAGTGGCGATGATCCTCCGTGTGTGGGCATTGTACAATCGATCCAGGCTCATCCTTGGCGCTCTTCTCACATTGTACACCCTCGAAATAATACCCAATCTAGTGCTAGCTGTTTTAGTCAGCATTCAGAAAGAGTCTGTGGGTGCGTGTAACATGACTTAACATCATGCATGCTATATAACAGAATCTCTGCTGTTCTCCCAATCATTTAGAGGCTACTGCTCAAGTGCTTGATTTCTCGTTTTGTGTGGATCAGTTTGGTTCCCCCATTTGGTCTGAAATCGCAAATGCAGCCCAGATCGGTCTCGGCGTACTGATGGTTCTGCTCGTCATTATCAAATTCATCAGGGAGGCACTTCAAATGTACAAAGCAACAAGGCAGATCCAGCTGAACCGTTATATGAACCTCCTTGTGAGGGAAGGCATGATCTACTTTATTGTGTATGTCCACGTCTTATCCTGTCTTGCATATCCTCTTCTATGCAATTAACTAATAAGAAATGTTGATGAGTAGCATCCTGATGATGTCGCTCCTCAACATACTGTATTACACGACAGACATTCAAATGCAAGGATGGTGGATACTTCCGAACATGCTAAATTGTATACCTCCAATCACGCTCGTCCCGCGATTCATCTTGGGTTTGCGAGCTCTTTATGCACACGACGTTCAAGGGAGACGTGGAAGCGACATCGACTCCGCGTTCGGGTTGTCATCAGGATCTGTCCACAGCACTGCTGCAAGCGCAATCGTATTTGCAGATGCTGGGGAGAACGAAGAGTCAGAGCAAGGAGAAGAAATAGAGATGGTGGAGAGGACTGGAGAAGATCGCGGCGCCGGTAGTAATGCGTGACGGAAATCACTGTCGGGTTGTTGAATCTGCTCTCTGAAACTGTATCTATATTCCGAGCATCCCTCTGGCGGTGCACGTTATTTATTGTATGCATCATGATTACGTTTGGTGTGGAAAATGGATACTCAGTCCAAGTCATCGTGGCGGAACACGAGCTTCCCGTGATGGCCAAGAATAAGGGATGCATATGCAGGGTCTACCGCCGTGTTGCGCTTTCAGACAGAGTAAATATAATAGTAGTAGAACCGTCACCATTGTCGTTGTCTCGTCTCGGCCTAGAGTGGATCCCTCTCAAATTAACGCATGCTCATTGTTCACCATCGGTAAAAGAAGGTCAGCATCGGGAGTGGAAGCGGACGACGAGGACGGTGCGCGAACTTGACTGTGCACCGCTGGAAGGTCAAAATTCGGTGCAGGTTAGGTCAATGTCATGAGGGGTGCGATGGGTGACTACTATTGTGCTCGTTCAAGAATGCATTCGGAAACACGCAAACGAGTTCGAAAAAGGCGGAGGGTGGGTACTCGAGGTACGTCGTCCCTCCTCAACGATCTGAGCGCGTGGTGGAAAGAGCGTCTGTTGCACACCGAGACAGACGGCTTTGAGGATTGGTATGTGTGTGTAGAGATGACGGGACGTACCTCGACCGCATCATCGATCTCTGCGCCAGTTATTCATGATGATGCGCAGGGTCCGTGGTGACGAAGGTGCTCTTCTCGATCAGAGAGCCTTTCGTTTTTGCTTGTCCTTTTACCCGTTAAAGCGGTAGACGAGTAACGGGTTAGCTAGTATAAGGATCTGAGTACTTGCAACCTCTCAAACAATTGGACTACATGTACAAAGCTCAGCATTCCAATCACAAAGGTAGAAGAACGAAACACATACCACACTACAAATGCCAGTGGCATGACAGTAATCAAAGCAAATCGCCAACCGTACACGTATCTATGTAGAGGGCCGGATCCTATGCCCTGTGAGGTTCCAGACCAGGCTCCATGGCAGCTCACATCTCCATAGCCCAGCTAGGTATTCAGTGTCCTGGCCAAGCCCTGCAAGCCGCGCTTTCATGTCCTTCGCCACACCAGAGATTGCTACCAACTTGTCACTCGGGAAACTCGGCTGGCATCTACTATGTTGCATCAGGATGCCATACTGGCCGGTAAACAACTGGCGTACTGGGTCCTTGACAGTGAGGCAGTGAGGCGAGTCCAACAGGTGCTTCCAAGGCACTCTGAGTCCTGAGGGTCTAGGCGGCAATTCATCCCGCTCGTCCTCTAGGTCAAGGAGATCAACACTCTTCGGATGCAGCTCGCAGCAGTTGGCCTCGCCACACTCCCAGAACACCTGCTTGCTCCCAAAGTGCAGCACCCGCGGCGCCAAGAGGCGCTCCTGAATTGTCCACCCATGCTCCTGCAGTGGATCTCGGTTGAAACTCAGTCTCCACACCCAACCCTTCTCGAGCTGGAAGCGGTACGGCTGCGGTTAGTCTTGCCCCTCTATACAGAGCTGGACGACGGTGGCCTGCACGTGCGCCGGATCACGTGAGAAGAAGCAACCACCATCACTGTTGTGCGCGCCTAGCGCCGCAATATTGAGCAGGCCGTTGCTATAGATGTTACACATGGCCGAGGATTCAGACCGCCAATCATCCAACGAGTCCTGGGAGATGCAGAAGCGGTCAATCCACAAGTATTTAATTCCGAGGCGCTCGATGATGGAGAACGCGTCGCGGAACGTCTTCGGGAGAATGTGCACTGGTTGCTTTGTGAAAAGAGTGTCCGCCGTAGTCTGGGTGAGCTTCAGGCCTTTGTCCCCGGATGGGTCTCCCCAACAGTGGCTCAGGGTGATGTAGCGGGATCCGGGCTTGACATCATAGTCTTGCACGAGGCGGAATGTCTTTTCCGGGCCGGTGCTATCCGATTCTAGAAGTCTGTTGGGGACAAAGGTCGGATCCGGTTGCTCGTTACAGGCCTGGTGTTGCTCAGTACACCTGGCGAAGTGGATGCCGACATGTGGGAGTTGAGGTCCTCGTCATCAGCTTCTCCAAGTCAGCGCTCGTTTCGTGGTAGAGAAGTACCTGGGAGACATACCGACAGAGGGGAATAATGAGAATCCGCATTCAGTGTTGTTGACATACATGTATATCACGGCTTTGTTTACATGAAACTGGAGAGAAAATAGGGAATAGTAGCCGTGTTGCTCGATCTTCGGGTTACACAGCCCATTGCAGTCAAATCTATTGCACATGACACAACCGTCCCTGATGGCCTGCAGGAGGGATTCCTCGGTAACATGATGTCCGAACATACATTTCTGCGGCTCGAGGTCCTCCAAAGGGACTGCAATATTGTGATGAGTCGAGATCCACGCTGTCTGAGAGTTTAATGCACCTATTTCGACCGATAGTTTGTTGCCACGTGTTTGACCCCGCCTTTCTTTCCCGCTATCAACACTACGCCACGCAAGAATGTCTAGATTTGTGCGCGCTTCCAAGTATCGGTATGTCGAAATCTCTCAGATCTACACGTCTCTTAACCCTATCATCGTGTTCTTAGCCACATCTTTGGACAAGCAGCCAAAAAGGAACATGGCTACGATAACGTCAAGGCCTCTTCTAGCGCCTGGGACACTAATCTCATCGCCGCATCCACAGTACGTGCCACCTACTCCGATTGTGTTCCACCCCTTCAATCTATGTACAGCGTTACATCAGTATTAATTGGTCTGCATCCGGCGGTGGTGCCTTTGCCGTACTTCCTCTTCCATCCCCGTTTGGTCCA
>JBBPLC010000609.1:0-15220 GCA_038089535.1 Hemileccinum rubropunctum
TTTGAGCATAATATTATCAATCATCTTTTGGTAAATAACATAATGTTCTGATGGGTGCTATGCTTCAACCCTGACTTATTATGTAACTTACATAACCCTGGGCACTATAAAGAGCAGAAATACCACCTAGCTAACCCTACTTCACTATGAAGCCCATTTCTGCCTCTGCTAAAGCCCATATTCTCTTTCTCTCTGAATCTGGCCTTTCTGCTAGGAAAATATCCTCCCAAACTGGTCTGGGGAAGTCCATTGTGACCAGGATTATCAAAGAGATTTATTCAGGCAGGAAAAACATCAAATTAGGCCCTCCTTCCAAGCTTTCTCCTACTAATAAAAGGAGAATTGTTTCTAGTATTACCACTGGCAAGGTTGAAAATGCTGTCCAGGCAACCCATCTCATCAATTCTACTAATCTGCTTCCTACTATGGAAAATTCTAGGATCCCTAAAGAGATCATTATCTTTCAACAAGATAATGATCTCAAGAATACCTCTAAAAGGGCCCAGCAGTGGCTGAAGTCTCAAGGTATCAAGATCCTTGATTGGTCAGCACAATCTCCAGACCTTAGTCCTATTGAACATCTCTGGCAAATCCTCAAAAAGAAGCTCAATAACTATGCAATACCAGCAAGAGAGTTTTAGGAGCTTTGAAAAAGGATTGATGTGGAATGGGGCAAGATAGAGATTGAGGAATGTCAAAGATTGATAGAAAGCATGCCTAGAAGACTAGAGGCGGTGATAAAGGCAAAAGGAGGGCATACAAAGTACTAAACTTACAGAGTAGAAATGTTGCTCCAATAAGTATCCCAATGACATATCATTTTGAAACTGTTATATCTCAGTGCCATGGCAACCAAATCACATGATTAATGGTTCGTTATTAGGGCAGGAGTTAGGGTTATTTATTGCTCTGCAAGAAATAGAGCTGATACATTTTGGCTTTTTTGCAAATGTCAAGTCTTTCCAAAGTAGCCTAATATTGGGACACTTATTTGAGCCACTGTATCTATAGATTTGGGTGGAAATGACTGGGCAATCAAGGAGCAAAAGCAATGACTGAAAATCTACAATGAAGAGCATTATGTAAAGTGTTTGAACTAGGACTATCCAGAATTCAAGCATGTTTTGCTTCAAAGCTTGGTTTCAGAAATGGCCTAAAATTAAGGTAAAGGAGATCACTCCCAGGATATAATACTTGAGTTGCTGACACCCTCACAGCATGAGCATCCTTATCATAAAATTGCAGCACACTACAAGGTAAGGAGTCTTGTATTACTGCTAAGTAGTTTGACACTGATTGTACTAATAAGCAACTACTCAATATATTGAGATGGCAGGTGAATATATCATGTGAAAATTGGGCAGTGATGGATTGATTATTCAGCTTCCAAAAGATAGCATGAAAAGGACATGCAAGTTGGGCAGGGAACTATTAGATTTATTAAAAATTATACACTTTAAGCAAAAAATTTAACTAAAGTTTGAGGCTAAATGTGAGTAATATCAGCTAAGGACAAGCAATGCCAACATTTTGTTCTCGAAGAGAAAGCATGACTTGAAAATGTGAATGCTGGGGCAAAGTCTGTGTAGGCTCATTTAACTAACACGTCTGACAACTTAAACCTGAAGTCATAGTAAGGTGACTGAATATCTTATGTATATGCTGTCATTGTTACACAACTCTTTAGGGCTGTCAATATTAATTGCAATGTTGACAAAACTTTTTGATGCCCTAAGAAAAAAATAAACTGGTCATTTACTGTCCTCACCATAGTTCAGACTACTCACATAATGGTCACAAAGACATTCATACCACTTTTCTCTCAGATGTATTCTTTCCTTGACAATTTAAATGGTGACACAGACTTCAGTGTCCCCCCTTACTTTCAATCTCTCAGGAAACCCTGGGCTAAGTTCTCACCATAAATCTCTTGCCTCTAACAACTTATCATATCTGTCATCTGGATTGTTAGTCCTAGATGTCTCTTCCTAGCCCTGGTATTCATTTTTTGAGTATCTAGCTACTACCTGTGGTTGGAGCAGCCTTCCACATAGTATTGCATAAGTAGTGTAAAATCCACTATCCAATCATGTGTATACAGTGACCTCAAAAATCCTTTCTATATAGATCTTGCTTGCCATTTTAAAACAGCCATGTCATAGAAAGAGTTTTTGAGTTTTTGAAATGACAACTAGGATCTTAATTAAATCATTGATTATTTGTTGTTGTTTGTTAATACACACAAGGATATACATGTAAATAGTATATCTGAGTTTAAAAAAGTTAACACACTTCATGATTCTCAACCTCTATCATGTTTTAGTCCCTCTTCTTTACTTAGCAAAAAACATCATGTTTTTTTTGCTTGATGCTGGCCACTATGGTGAAGCCATTGCCAAGAAAACTGGTGTTAGCCCTTCTACTACAGTAACCTCAAAAACCATTGCAATGTTTTGCTATTTTGAAGAGTTGATTTTATAGCATCTGATGGTGTGGGAATCCTGCTTAGTCATTGTGATATGAAATAGAGTATATACTCCTGGCTAGCTATGGACCTATGGACTATGTAATTTGGCAAGCAGTTCCTGAGATAAGGATATTTTAAAGTAGTCACCTCATTGCAATGGTTTTTGAACTTTTAATTCAATGAATATAAATTGAACCAAACTAAGGTATATTTGCTTTTGTTTGGTTATGTAAACACGGATACACATATAAATATCATGTCTGAGTTTGAAACAATGCATACAGCTCTTCATTTCTAAGCCTTATTATTATATAAAACATCTCTTTTCTACTCAAAAAACTACTATTCTCTCTATGGTTGATTCTGGCCATTCTACCCATTCAATTGCAACTACCACTGGTCTTCATGTCTCTACCACATCTAGACTTCACTCCAAAGAGTGTTCTGATCTACAGAAACTCATTGAAGGCTGCTCATTCAAGCTTTCTCCTACCAACATTTACCATGCTGTCTACTCAATCTCTTCTCACAAGGCTGAGAATATAGTCCAGGTCACCAAAGCTCTCACCAACATTATAAACCAACCACTCTCTGCTAGCACTATATCCTTCACTTGAGAAAGACTGGTATTAAGACAGTAGTCAAGTCCAAATACCCTTTTTTCTTTACCAAGCATTATAAGGCTTGCTTAGACTTTGTGTATGTGTTATAGTTCAGGATCTATATGCTACATTTTTCACTTTTCTTTTGTTTTCACACTTAATGCTTTCTTTTCACTTTCAAAGTCACGTGACCAGTGCATGTGACCATGGGACATCTCATGTGACACGAGGTCTAGTCCTTGATGTCATCATGATATCACACCTTATGTCTTTCATCTCTGTTATCCTGTTCACACAAGTACACTTCTTCTTTCCCACATGAACTTCTTGCCATACTCATGTTTACCTTGCTCCTTCCTCATGTTTCCTTATCTATACTGGCCCTAAGCTATTTAGGACTCAGACAATCTACCCTAAAACCATTGCTAGTCACTATATAAATCTACCTCTCCTTGTTGTCTACTTTTCCTTTGTTCTATTCACTTGTATCCCTCTCTATCTTAGGGGCTAGATCCTTTCTGAATACCACTCTACTTACTTTTCTCAATATTGAGCTTGTGAATGACTCATTGTTTTCTCCTTCTCTGCACTTGCCATCGTCATGCCTGTTATTGCACACTCATTGAATAAACATGTTTTATGATCTACTTAGGGACTATAAACTTCCTCGTCCTTGATTATCATGTATTCGTTCATGTTTGGTTGGACACGCGCACTCATATAGTTCACACTGTCACTGAGGTTGCCCAACACCTAGATTAGATGTTGTGCTCTTTGTTTAGTTTCATCCAGTTTCATCTGAATAGGACTGTCGCGAGGCTGATCCTGACTTATCCTCCTTGCCTCTGTTATATGTGTTCACACACTGCAGCTGATCATCTCCATCTTCAGCAGCAGCAAGCCACTCTCAATTTTTATGCTGCAACATGAATCCTCTGCCTATCACCTGAGCCTGTTCTTGCACCAGAACATGCTCTCATCCACCTCCTTGCTCCCAATCTCATACACTACCTTGACAACTTCCAGGTAGGTGATGACAATGAAATCGACCCAAATGACATATTCCCACCTCTAGAACTTGCACATATTCACATCCCTTTCCTCACTCCATCTGTTGCTCATGCCCTCTCTCCTTCCCCAGCTTCCACTCCCATTTGTGCACATAGGCAGCACAAAAAATATACTCAAAACCCATGCAATGTATGAGTAGGTAACACTCAGTATGCCCATCTTTTCTGCCTCCACCCATGCAACATCCTTTGCCACTCCTCTAAGTTTCTCTAAATGATGTCTGGAGCAGTCATGGAAGGAGTCCCACTCTGGAATGGAGTGGAATGGCAAATGAGGCAGAACCAACCCCAATGAGGGAAGCCTAGTTTCTAGCTAGGATATCCCAAGTGTCGCCTAGAATGATAAATATGAAGAGCAGCCTTATAATGGTGGCAAGCTAGCAGAAGGAGAGGAATGAGCAGTACTCAAGTGTACTCAGGTCCCACAATGTAGAGGGTAAGACAAATGAATAAGACTGAGATACTACAGTCTACTTGCTACCCTATATATAGTGATACCCTATCATGCATGAACCAAGCAGTGTACTCTAGGGTAGGTAAAGAAGTAAGGAACGTGGGTAGCATGAGGCATGATGTCATAGTGACATCATGGATCTAGGCTAGTCTAGGGTGGCCTATAGGCACATGATCATGGGAACTAGCACTTGCCCCTAAGGTACAATAAATAATAAGATAGGTGGCCAAGTCACATGATTGTGGGAAGTGGTCATGTGACCTCGAAAGTAGAAAGTGTGAGTCTGGGTAAAGGCAAGACCAGAGAATGTAACGGTAAGCAGTAGTGTCATAGCCTAAACTACAACACTGACCCCAACATCACATGGACAGAAATTTGTAACACAATGGTAGCTATCAGCTTGCCCAACAACTCACTGACACTGCCACCTCTGCCCTTACCCATCCCTCTTCCCTTCCGACTTGTCTAATTGCCAACCCTGGTACGTGGGACAGTAACTGCTCAACATTCTGCCCCTGGTGGGTAAAGATTGCAACATGGGTCCAGTGCCAAGGCAGCCTGGACAAATATCAACAAACTATTGCTGTTCTCCTCTGAATGGTTGGCAAAGCTGAATCCTTTTCCCACATTATGCTAAAAAGGTATCAAAAGAAAAACTCCACCCTTGAGTGGCTGTCATGGGAGGAATTGAAAAAAGAAGTGAAGGACCATTTTAGGATTGGCATCCTAAAAGAGGAAAGTTATATTCACCTGACTAATCTCAAACAAGGAACGATGCCCATAGAGGTATTCATGCAGTAGTTTGAACTGTTGTGACAAGACACTGACCTTTCGGTCCATGATAACAATATCTTCTGGTTGTATCGAGAGCATCTCAATTACAACATTTACTTTTAACTATCAATTTGCACTCCCACCCTTGCTGATTCACTCCCCAAATGGCAAGAAGTGGTTATCGAAATAGGAAAATGTTTGAGAAAATGCAGTTAGAGCATAGCAAACAAACACAGAAGGTATTTGAGCCTTACTTCACTGAAGTAGGAACTCAGCCGGGCTGGAGCGCCCCAATGGGCACACTGTTGTAGGACTCGCTATAATACTACTACACTTGGACACTTATCTCTTATCTTATCAGATAGCATCTCATGTGATGATCTCCATAGCTAGACTTAGGGTCTAGGACCACACCTAGACTGGTCACATGACATGATATCATCATAGGGCCTGGAGCTATGACCTCATTAGTCTAGGCTATGACATTACTGATGATGTCATGCCTCATGGTAACCTTATGGACACCTCATGTTATCTGCAAGTATGTATTCCCACACCGGCCCTATAGTACAGGAGTCTCCCCTAAACCTGTCACCTATCACTATATATACGTAGACCCTCCTGTACTTATTCCTTAGTTCTATTCACTTGTCTCTTGCCTGGTTCCCTACATCTAAACTGCCTGAGAGCCATAGTAGAAGTTCTCCCTTCCTCTCCTTTGCCAGTTATGCCATCTGTCAAAGACACTTATTGAACCCTTCTTTCTCATCATTGCTAGTCAATGGAATGCACAAGGCAAAGTGGCTATTTATAGTCATTTGCCATTTTACTCCATTATACACATATGTGGTCCAGCACCAACAAAAGACTTGCACATGTTACAACTGCGGTAAGCCAGGCTATCTTTCCCATGCTTGCAAGGAGCTACACAAACTGAGAGATTACCCCATCTTCAACCCAGTAACCAGTTGAACTCATTATGCCCTGCCTCATCCACCCTCTCTCTGCAAGATTCTGCTTGTGCCGACTATCACCATCACTGCAGTTCCCGAGGCTGCTCAAGGTTCTGGAAATCCCCCATGGATGACCGAAGAGGCACAAGCCTATTATTCCAATATGTTTGACTCCCAAGCATGCCAGCTTGCCGCTGAGGGACTAAAGGGAAAAGGCAAGGCTGAGTAGATCTGGGAGGTACCTACTCAGTTATGGACAAAATTTCATCTTCTCGTTCTTCATCTTCTCTTTCCTCTTTCTTTCCTAACCGCTTTGCTATACTTGGGGGGATGGACAGTTTGTTGAGTGGCAATGACTTACTGAACACTTATGATTGTGATAGTTACAATACTGACTCTGAAGAAACATCTCTTCGGAGTGTGGCGCCAGAGATTAAACATAGTGTGCTTAATTCTCTGCTTATGGACACAATTTCTTTTATCACAAAAACCTCCTCTAACCCTAACCTCACCCTTAGAAACACCTCTCCAGGGAGAGAATTTGATATCGATACTGACATCTACTTTCAGAAAAATCAAAAATGGCAAAAAACAACAGACAAAGTGCTTCTCAACTCTGGCACAGTCCAGATGTTTGTGGACAAAAATTGGGTAATGTCTCTTGGCATTCCCACCAAAAAATTAATTTCTCCACAATCTATCACTAATACTGATGGGACTTCTTCGTCCCACAGAACTATTATAGACTATGTCTCCATCATCTTTTTGTACCAGGGTCACTCTGAAGGAGTTGACACTCTGGTAATAACTTGGGCACTCACCACATTTATTTAGGCTAGGACTGGTTTCAATGCCACAATCCACTCATCAACTGGGTGAATAAGGAAATTTCAGTTCTGCTGCTGCACACATAACTGTGTCACCATCAACATAGCCAGCCTGGTCAACAAAATTTGGAACCCATCAATTCATTTCATTGAAGAAGGCCTTGCAGACAAGGTACCTTCACAATACCATGAATTTCTCGATGTCTTCAGTAAGGAAGAATCAAAACGCATGCCTGTCCAAAAACCTTGAAATCATGTGATCGACCTCAAACTGGACTTTGTCCCAAAAAAGGGTTGTGTTATTCCTTTATCTGATACTGAATTAGATGAGGTCAGGAACTTCATCGCCTCCAAACAAGAAAAAGGGTATATACACTCATCAAAATCCCCACAAACAGCTCCCATATTTTTTATTCTAAAGAAAACTAGCGAGAAACATCTCATCATGGACTACCATTATTTAAACAAGGGTACAGTAAAAAACTTGTACCCACTTCCTCTTATTTCTGCTCTTGTTGATCGCCTGAAGGGTGCTGATAAGTTTACCTGCCTTGACTTATGATGGGGCTATAACACTGTTCTCATCAAGGAAGGTGACGAGTGGAAAGCCACATTCATAACTCCACTTGGAGCTTACAAACCAGTCATAATGTATTTTGGGGTGACTAACTCTCCCTCTAGAAAAGTCACAACATAATGATAAAGATTTTGGTTCTACTGGAGTCAAAGCCATTTCTTCCACATCTCTCTCTCTGAATGTTGAGACTAAATTATCTTTGGAATCTGCTAGGATGGATGTTGATGCTGTCAACAAGTACAAATATTATGTGACAGAAAAACTTTTCAGAAATTCAAACAGCATTGTTTTCATGCCCCTTTCTCACTGAGTTGATCTCACTCTTCCATGATTCCCTAGTCGCTGGTCATCCTGGCCATGACCTCACCATGTCTTCAATCAAACAGTTCTATTGGTGGCCTGGTGCAGCCAAGGACATTGCTTCCTACATAGATCACTGCCAGCTATGCTCCCTCATGAAGGGTTCATCAAAGCCACTGGCAGGAAAACTTATGTCACTTCCTGTTCCTTCCCATTCATGGGAAGATATCTCTTTTGATTTTGTCACAGGACTACCCCCTTCCGACAGCTTCAATTCTATAGGGGTAGTTGTTGATTGTTTTTCTAAAGAAATCATTCTGTTTCCTTGTTTAAAAACCACTTCTTCCTCAGACTTAGCCACTTTATTCAGAGATCACGTATGGTGTCTCCATGGACTTCCTAACACAATTCTCTTGGATAGAGGACCTCAATTCACCTTGGAGTTCACCAAGGAACTATGCAAAGTTCTTGGGATCCAGCAGAAACTCTCAATGGCATATCATCCTCAGATGGATGGTCAAACAGAATAGATCAACCAAGAAGTTATCATGTATCTCCATGCTTACATCGCCAAAAAGTAGGAGAACTGGGCCTCATGGCTGAAAATAGCACAATTTGTGCACAATTACACCCTTATCACTGCCATGGGTACCACTAAAACAGGGTGAATGACGAGGACAACTAAAGGAGATCAACACCTAATCTAGGCATTGAGCTACTTCTGCTACAGTGTGGACGGTGCGGTTTCGAGTGTCCAACCAAACATGGACTAAGATGTGGTAATCGGCGATGAGGAAGTTCACAGTTCCGAGGTAGAGCATAAACGTGTTACGAGGACAAGAGTGCGATAACGTGCACTAAGCTGGCAAAATGCAGAGTAAGGGAAAGTTGTAGAAGAGTGGTAATCAAATGGATAGGCCCCTAGAGAGGAGGGTATTCAAGTGAATAGGACTGGGGAGTAGACGACGAAGAGAGAGGGTTTATATATGTAAGTAAGGGGGTTTAGGGTAGGTCGTCTGAGTCCTAATCGATTGAGGGCCGGTGTGAGAAGATAGGGGAATGAGGAAGCCATGAGGACGGCGAGAAGTCTGTGTGGGAAGATAGAAGCATCCTCATGGGAAAGGAGATGGAAATGAAAGACATGAGGTATGATGTCATAGTGACATCATAGGCTAGACCTCAAGTCGCGTGAGGGATCTCACAGTCACATGCACTGGTCACGTGACTTCGAAAAGAGAAAGAAAGCATTAAGTTCTTAAAGTAAGAAAAAGTGAAAAACGTAGCGTATAGGTCCTGAACTATAACAACCACCCCCTTTTCTGTCACACAAACCTACTCTCCACATGGGAATGGAGCCCACAATCTCCACTATGACTCCTGGGGGGTCATTCGATAAATCTATTGGTCATTCACACAAGGAAATCACTTCCACTCTCCAGAAAACCCATGATTAGATGTCACACACACAAACATCCAAGTGATCTTCCACCCCTGACTATGCTATTGACAACCTTGTGTGGCTCTCTACCGAGCACCTCACACTCCCTTATCCTGCATGTAAGCTTACACAAAAGTTTATTGGCCCTTACCATATTCTTCCTAATGCCATCACCCTCATCCTTCCCTCTTCCATATCCATTTATCCCACCATCAACATTTCCTGCATTAAACCCTATAAAGCCCTGCTGGATAGGCAACCTGTATTTAGACCAGACTTGATTACTGTGACTGAAGACTGTCATGAAGAATACAAAGTTGATTGCATTATCTAGTTATGGTTTCATTGTGGGAAGCTACAATACCTCATCCACTGGAAGAGATGGGATGAGGTGGATTACACCTGGGAACCTGCCACTAATTTAAAACATGTGCAAAACGCAATATCAGAGTTTCATGCTTCTCACCCAAATGCCTCACGACCCATTCAGGATATCTCCAACATCAAATTCCATTCCCTCTTTCATCCTTTTGGTCCCTCCTATACTGAATTCACTGATTCTTGGATAGACCTTGAATCTGGTGAATGGGGGGTAGTGTTATAGTTTAGGACCTATATGCTATGTTTTTCACTTTTCTTTTGTTTTCACACTTAACACTTTCTTTTCACTTTCAAAGTCATGTGACCAGTGCATGTGACCATGGGACATCTCACATGACATGAGGCCTAGCCCTTGACATCATCATGATATCACACCTCATGTCTTTCATCTCCATTATCCTATTCACATGAGTACACTTCTTCTTTCCCACATGGACTTCTCATCGTACTCATGTTCACCTTGCTTCTTCCTCATGTTTCCTTATCTATACTGGCCCTAAACTATTTAGGACTCAGATGACCTACCCTAAAACCATTGCTAGTTACTATATAGATCCGCCTCTCCTTGTTGTCTACTTTTCCTTAGTCCTATTCACTTGTATCCCTCTCCATCTTAGGGGCCAGATCCTTTCTGAATACCACTCTACTTAATTTTCTCAACATTGAGCTTGTGAACGACTCATTGTTTTCTCCTTCTCTGCACTTGCTGTCGTCGTGCCCATTATCGCATGCTCATTGAATAAACATATTTTATGATCTACTTGGGGACTGTAAACTTCCTCATTCTCAATTATCATGTACTTGTCCATGTTTGGTTGGACATGCACACTTGTACAGTTCACACCATCACTAGGGTCACCCAACACCTAGATTAGGTGTTGTGCTCTTTGTTTAGTTTCATCCAGTTTCAGTATGCTCACAAAGATTGGATTATATGTGACTGGAAGAAGGTTATATGGTCTGATGAGAGCAAAATTAATCACTTGGGATTAAATGGATACAAATGGGTATGGAAAATGGCAGTAAGAGCTTAGTGATAAATTGATACAAGGAACTTTGAAGGTGGTTCCTTGATGATGTGGAGCTGTATGTCTTGGCAGGGAGTTGGCTATGCTGCTAAGATTGATGGTAGGATAGATAGGGATCTCTACCTTCAAATTGTGAAGGATAAACTCTTGAATATCTTGAAGTTTAATGAGTTTCATCCTTCTAATACTATCTTTCAGCAAGTCAATGACTCTAAGCATACTTGCAAAAAGGTCAAGAGGTGGCTAGAGGGGCAACATTTCAGCACTATGAGATGGCCTATACAACCTCCAGACCTTAATCCCTTAGAGCATCTTTGGGGTTATCTCAAAAGAAGGCTGGTAAAGGAAAAAAAACCTTTTCAATGGAAATTATAAGTTATGGGATAGAATTCAAAAGAAGTGGGAGGAGATACCAGTGGAGAAATGTCTGAAATTGATTAAAAGAATGCCTAGAAGGATTGAGGCAGTGCTTAAGGCAAAAGGAGGCTATACCAAGTACTTTCATTGAATTAAAAGCTCAAAAACCATTGCAATGAGGTGACTACTTTAAAATATCCATATCCTAGGAACCACTTGGTCAAATTACATGTTCCTTGTGTCCATAGCTAGCCAGGAGTATATACTCTATTTCATATCACACTGACTAAGCAGGATTCCCACACCATCTGGTGCTATAAAACCAACTCTCCAAAATAGCCAAATATCTCAACATTTTTTGAGGTCACTATATATATATATAGCATAAGTGTGAGAGAATAGAACACTATGGAAGTTAATAGAATATGGGGAATACTCACCATTGTGAGGGAGATGGCTGTGGAGAAGTTGTTGTCCATGAGAAACAAGATAGAAGTGGTGAAAACAATAGGAACAACAGGAGTAAACATAAGACTAACCAGAATAACTGTAATATTACCCCCTCAGTACAATTGAACCTCCTGGTTCAAAGTTTTATCAGAAGTACAATATGTAGCAAAGAGGATACCAAAAAGTGTCAGAAAAAGGGCAGGTAGGGAAAAACAAAAAAATAGACAGAGGGAGAAAAAAGTTTTACATTGATGAAGTCAGTTATGAAAGGAGGCATTGTTATCAAGGGCAATGTCATCTGTCAATTTGATGTTAGAGGAGTTTGGAGACCATGCCAAAGGACCAGTAAGGAATTGAGTATCATGAGAGGTTGTTATAGGATTCGCGATACATGACCACTATAACACTGGATGCTTATCTTATCTTATCGGGTAGCATCTCACATGACAACCCCCACAGCTAGGCTTAGGGTCTAGGACCACACCTAGACTGGTCACGTGACATGACATCATCGTTGGGCCTGGAGCCATGACCTCATCGGTCTAGGCTATGACATCATCAGTGATGTCATGCCTCATGGTAACCTCATGGACACCTCATGTTACCTTAGTCATCTTACTATAGACTGGCCCTCATGCATACAGGGAGCCTCCCCTAAACCGTACCCTTACCTATATATACCACAGACCCTCCCTGTATATTCCTTAGTTCTATTCACTTGTATCTTGCCCGGTTCCCCACATCTGAACTGCCTGAGGTACACAGTGGAAGTCCTCCTTCCATTCATTGCCGGGTTATGCCATCCCATTATGAAAGGCACTTGTTGAACCCTTCCTTCCTCCTTGTTGGCCTTATCTATTGGCTAGATGCCACTCGTCGTCCCTGCCAGCAGGAACCTTCCTGCAAGGCGGATGGAGCTGCCTCATTTGCCATTCCACTCCGTTACAGAGGTACCCTCTCTGGTCTTCAATATGTTGAATGGAGTATAGGAGGTGAATGTGTTCACCACATCAATTAACAGATACAGGAGTAAAGGAAGGTTGAGGGGCAAGTATTGGTGTGGGCAAAGGTGATGAGGAGATAAAGGAAGGGAATGAAGGAAGTCTGGTAGGACTGTAATTAAGTGCAGCATTGCATTGAGGGCAGGTGAGGAATGGATAGTGTATGTTGAGATTATGTCCAGTATAGTGGCAGATGTAGCAGGATTAGTCATAATGAGGGTGATTGAGATGGAGGGGGCCCCAAGGATGATTAGAGTGCTTGGTCATTCAAAGGTGGGATGGTTCAGGGCTAGTGCAAGAACTGAAGAGAATTTGTTGGTGGTAATAGTAGGTGGCAATAATAAGATCATTGATTCCAGCTTGCTGGAGAGCAATTAGAAGGGTACATTGTTACTCCTGGTGAATCTGTTGCATTACAGTGGAGATAAAGCTGCTAGTTGCTTTTAGGCAACTGGAAAGGGTTTGGGCAAGTGGGATTTGAAGGGCAAGGTGTGTGTTGTTAAGGTAGGCCTTGATAAGGCCATCTAAAAAAGAACCAGATTCAACAAGAAGGTCCATAATGAGTATACACTGAGCAACAAAACTATTGCAATGTTTGGTAGTTTTATATTGTTTGCAATATACACAGTTAGGGCGTGGGAATTACGCTTAGCATTAGTCACACGAAATAAAGTAGATACATTTGGCTTTCTATGGAGCCTTTGGTCATGTGATTTGGTATAGAGAATATGGAAATATGGCTATTTTAAGTTGGTCATGTTATTGCAACAGTTTTGTTGCTAACCTAGCAAAGTTCAACATTGATATGTTCTGATAGGTTCTGACATAAGCAATGGGTCATGTGACCTATAATAAGTTCAACACAACATAAATAAACCACAACACCACTCTTGATCCACTATCACTACCATGAAATCCCTTTCTACTACTCAAATCAATCAAATCATCTTTTTCTTGGATTTGGGTCAATTTACTCATCAAATCTCTGATTCTGCTGGTGTACACCACTCAACTATCAGTAGAATTCACTCTAAACTTCATCCAAATCTGGCTAAATCCTCTGGTGGCCATCCTACCATTATAACACCTGCTGATATATGTCATGCCATTCATCTTATTGGGACTGGAAAGGCTGAAAATGCAGTCCAGGTTACCAAGGCCCTTCAAGATGCCAAGAACCATACATTGGAGTGCAGCACCAGAACTAAAGATAGTGTGCTTAATTCTCCTGTTTCGGACTCTTCTTTTCTTTAAAAATCCTCCTCTTCTAACCTTAACCTTAGGAACACTTCTCCTGGTAGAGAATTTGACATCTCTACTGACATCTATTTCCAGAAAAACAACAAATGGATAAAAACAATGGAAAAAGTGCTCCTTGACTTTGGTGCAGTCCAGACCTTTGTCAACAAAAAATAGGTAACATCTCTTGGCATTCCCACCAAAAAATTACCTCTTTCTTGCTCTATCACTTAATGGTGATGGGATTTCTTTGTTCCACAGACAAATTACAGATTATGTTTCTTTGGTTCTCTTATACCAAGATCACTCTGAAGTGGTAGACACTTTGGTAACAAACTTGGGCACTCACCATATTTATCTAGGCTACAACTGGTTTCAATGCCACAACCTCCTTATTAACTGGGTTGATAAAGAAATCAAATTCTGCCACTGTACACACAACTGCATCACTATCAATGCAGCCAGCCTTATCAATGGGATCTGGAATCCCTCCATTCACTCAATCAAAGAGGGCCTTGCAGAAAAGATACCTGTTCAGTATCATGAATTCCTTGATGTATTTAGCAAGGAAAAATCCAAATGCATACCTATCTGCAAACCCTGGGACCATGGTATTAACCTCAAGCCCAATTTCATACTGAAAAAAGGCCATATCATTCCTTTATCCAATGCTGAAATTGATGAAGTCAGGAACTTCATTAAATCTGAACAAGAAAAAAGGTACATCTATCCTTCAAAGTCCCCTCAAACTACTCCCATCTTTTTTATTCCCAAGAAAAGTGGCAAAAAATGCCTCATCATGGACTATCAGTATTTAAATAAGGATACAATCAAACACTCGTATCTCTTTCCTCTTATTTCTTCACTTGTGAATCACCTGAAAGACACAGACAAATTCACATGCCTTGACCTCCTTTGATGGGGCTACAATAATGTCCACATCAAGGAAGGTGATAAGTGGAAAGCAGCATTTATAATGCCCAGTGGGAGCTTGTAAATCCATTATAATGTATTGTAGGATGACTAACACTCCTCTCACATTCCAATGAATGATGAACAACATCTTCAATGACATGTCCACTGTTGTTATTGTTTATTTGGATGATATGTGTATTTTTTTTTTTACAAAAAACAAATCTGATAAGAAACACTTCAAGGTCATAAAGGAAGTTCTCCATAGGCTATATAAGAACAACCTCTACACAAAACCTGAAAAATATGTATTAAATGCTGACAAAGTTGACTTTCTAGGAATAACTGTCCCTGCCAATGGTGTTGGTATGCAACCAAAGAAAGTTGATG
>JBBPLC010000610.1:0-15122 GCA_038089535.1 Hemileccinum rubropunctum
CAATTGACTACCACTCTTCTTACCTTTTCTTCCTATTACTCTGCATTTGCTGGCTTCGTGCTCATTACTGCACGCTACTCGTTTTACTTCGTGAATGCTATATCTTGGAACCGTACACTTTCTCGTCGCTGAATACCACGTCTTGGTCCACGTCTGGTTGGACACTCATCGCCGTCTTGTCCACACCGTTGCAGAAGTAGCCCAACGCCTAGATTAGGTGTTGTACTACTTGTTTTAGTTTCATCCCGTTTCACCCTGAACCCTCCTCTACTCGCCCATCTCCTGGATGGAACCATACCCCCTTGCCCAACTCGCCAGTAACTCCTCCCACCATCATCTCTGTTGATATTCCCATCTATGTCCACTGCCTCTGCGAAGAACTCACTGATGGCTGCACCCTGGAACGCCAGGCATCCCTCCTTCGAAACCCTCATATCGCTGTCCCCCTTGGTTGCTACCTTGATATCGGTTCCCTGCTGTGGAACCTCTATCACGCCTACCTCCAAGTCCAACGTCTTGGCAACCTCCTGACCCTCTCCAGAGGAACCTTCGGCTGAAGGGCCAACTTCGTTCGCAACATCCAGCAGAACCTTGAGGGAAACCTCACTGCTACCCTCTTCCAACTCAGTATGCCCGAGTTTCTTGACGACGTCGACTGTTACCTCTTCAAGCTGAACCAATATCACACCCATCCTAACCGCACCCATCCCGCCTACATTGCTCCTTCCGTCGTCACTTCAGACGAATACCACACTCCTTCCGCGTCCTCTTCCCCACTCCCACCTGACGAGCTCATGGCCATCCAACGTGCTGAACTTGCACACAAAATACGAACCAGAGGCACCATCTACGGAGAACTTACCGACACCCCCCTTTCCTGCTCTCATCCTCGCTACAACGAAACTTGTTTCTAATGTCATCACCTAGGACATCAGCATATTGACTGCCCTTGGTACCAGTGCCCATCCTGCCTCGTAACCACCCCACATCACACCCAACAATGCTGCCCTCTCCATCGTCGCACTCCCCCTCCTTCTTTCTCCTCGCCATCTAGTTCCTCCTGATCCTCTGCGTCCTTCGCTCGCCCTATTCCCCCTCCTCGTTCTCGAGTCACACCATCCTATCCCCGCTGTCATAACCAACAATCTCACTCCCCCGTTCCTCGCGCCCCATCCCCATATGATTATGAGGATCCCTATGACGATGCCATCTATGCCAACATGACTGGCTCCCCTGGCACCTCCTACCACAACTTCTGAATCGTGCCTTTCACAAATTATCCTTCTCCAGAGTTTCGGATTTAGTAGGGGGGTAATGTTATGATTCACCTTTTCTCCTTTGCCTTTCGCATTAGCATTCGTCTTACACTTCTTGCTAATGCCTTTCTTTCACATGATGACCACCGCTTTCTTCTGCTCTTCTCACGATGGTCATTATGATTACAAACTCTTATCTTTTATTCCGCTTCCTTCCGACGGACAGCCTCACTTCCTTTGTTCCGATAACTCCCGTTATCTTCCTCACACCATTTACCTTATCGAGCTTCCTCTGACCTTCTACTGCTACACAGCTTGGTCTGTGCACAAGTTCCCCTTAGGTATATAAAGCCTGCCGTCGTTACCTTGTATTCTCTAAGCTAGACCTACCTGGAATAGCATCCTTGTTTCTTTCACTCGTCCATCGCTCTCTAAGTCTCCTGTCCTACTTTTGAGTGGACGCTTGTCATTCTACCTTCGTCCCCAGTCACTCTTCTTTGCAACTCGTCCTTGCCACTCTTCTTTGCAGTTGTCCCGTTGACAAGGGTATCCCTTGGTCAATTATCCTTCGTCCACCTCAGGAAATCCCTGTGGAAGTCTCCAGTCGTTAACCACACGACTCGTCCTTGTCTCCGGTCGCCCTTCTGGTGACTCGACCCATCGATAAGCAACCCACTTAGTTGACGCCCCTCGTCTCCCAGGTCTATGTTTGGTCCTACCCGGACCAACCGTAACAGTTTGTAGATGAGGGTATAATTAAATTCTTGAAGTAGCTTGTGCCAGTGGGCTTGACGGCCTAAGAGCATCTGCAGTTTCTTCCAATACTCAAGATTCTTATGATCTGTCCAAATCTTGAAGTTAGCTTTTCCAATTAAATAATGACACCACTCTTCAAGAGCGCAGATGATGGCAAGCAACTTCTTGTCATAGACTGGGTAGTTGCATTCAGCAGATGAAAAAGAGTGAGAGAGGAATGCGCAGGGGCACCAGGAGCCATTCTCCCCTAAGATTGATCATACCACTCCAGTGGTGATATTGCTTGTGTCTGTCTCTACATGCATTTCTTTTGAAGTGTTGGGAAAGGTGAGGAGCAGAGCTGTTGTAAATTGTTTTTTGAGCATATCAAACACTTTTTGCTGTGCCTCCCCCCAGGTGTAGGGCATGTTTTTCTTTGTAAGATCATTGAGGAGGTGGGTGATCTGTCCAAAACCATGAATTGAAATGGAGTGGAACTTAAAGACAACTAAAGTTGAATGACACCTAATCTAGGTGTCGGGCAACCTCTGCAACAGTATGAATGGTATGAGAATGTGTGTCCAGCCATGGATGAGGACGTGGTATTCGGCGACTAGGAAGTTGACGGTTCCTAGATAGAGCATAAAACATTGAACGAGGATGAGCATGCGGTAACAGGCACAAAGACAGCAAATGCAGAGTAAGAATGGAAGTAAAGAAGAGTGGTAAACAATTGACCAGGCCCCTAAGTAGGAGAGTAATCAAGTGAATAGGACTGGGGAGTAGACGACAAGGGGAGGGGTTTATATATGTAAGTACGAGAGGTTTAGGGTAGGTCATCTGAGTCCTAAATGGTTAAGGGCTGGTGTGGGAAAAGGAACATGAGGAAGGCACAAGGTAGTCATGAGGATGGCGAGAAGTCCATGTGTGGGAAAAGGAAGCGTTCTCATGGGAAGAGAAACAGAGATGAAAGACATGAGGCATGATGTCATGATGACATCATGGGCTAGGCCTCAGGTCACATGAGAGGTCTCACAGTCACATGCACTGGTCATGTGACCTTAAAAAAAATGAAAGGAAATCGTTAAGTCCAAAAGTGAAGAAAAGTTGAAAATGTAGCGCATAGGTCCTGAACTATAACATGAATGAAATGTCGATAATAATTACACAATCCAAGGAATGATTGGAGCTGCTTGAGCTTCGAGGGGGTGGGCCAGTCGAGAATGTCATTGACTTTGTTGTTCTACATGCCAACACCATTGGCCAAGACCATCATTCCTAAGAAATCCACTTTGTCAGCATTAAATACACATTTTTCTGGTTTTGTGTAAAGGTCATTGTTGTAAAGCCTATGCAACACTTCTTTCACAACCTCAGAATGTTCTTCATCAGATTTATTTTTTGTGAATATGCACATGTCATCAAGGTAGATAATGATGGCAGCATACATGTCATTAAATATATTGTTCATCATCTATTGGAATGTCGAGGGAGAGTTAGTCATTCCGAAATATATTACAATGGGTTCATAAGCTCCCAGGGGCGTTACAAACATGGCTTTCCACTTGTCACCTTCTTTAATGTGGACGTTGTTATAGCCCCATCAAAGATCAAGGCAGGTGAACTTGTCCACACCCTTCAGGCGGTCGACAAGTGTGGAGATGAGAGGAAGAGGGTATGAATTTTTGACTGTTCCTTTGTTTAAATATTGATAGTTCATGATGAGTCGTTTCTTGCCAGTCTTCTTTGGAATAAAAAACATGGGAGCCATTTGAGATGATTTTGATAGGCGGATGTAGCTCTTTTCTTGTTTCGACATGATGAAGTTCCTGACTTCTTCTAATTTAGCATCTGATAAAGGAATTACTCTACCCTGTTTTGGGACAAAATTGGGTTTGAGATCTATGGCATGGTCCTAGGGTTTGCATACGGGCATGCACTTCAATTCTTCCTTGCTGAAGATGTCTAAGAACTCGTGATATTGCGAAGGTACCTTGTCTGCAAGACCTTCTTTGATGGAATGGACCATGGGTTTCCAAACTTTGTTGATCAAGCCAGCTGTGTTGATGGTGACACAGTTTGTTGTAGTTCAGGCTATGACACTACCGTTTACCGTTACGATCCCTTGACTCTCCTTATCCCAGACTAACAATCTTTACTTTCAAGGTCACGTGACTTGGCCACCTTTCTATTATTTATTGTACCTTAGGGGCACATGCTAGTTCCCACAATCACGTGCCTACAGGCCACTCTGGACTATGCCTAGATCCATGATGTCACTATGACATCATGCCTCGCTGCTACCACATTCCTTACATTTAGACCTACCCTAGAGTACACAGCTTGGTCCATGTACTCTTCTGTAGTAGTATATATAGAGATAGTGATGCGACTGGGTTAGCCAGTCTTATTCATTTGTTCTACCCTCCACCTTGTGGGGCCTGGGATACTTGAGTACCACTCATCCTCTCCTTCTGCCGGTTAGCCACCATTATAGGGCTACTATCGTATCTATCATTCTTGGCGACATTCAGACCATCCTAGCTTGAGGCTAGGCCGTCCTTGTTGAAGTTGGTTCCTTTGCTATTCCACTCCATTACACAGTTATGTGTGCAGTAGCAAAATTTGATTTCCTTATCTACCCAATCAATGAATGGATTATGGCATTGGAATCAGTTGTAGCCTAAATAAATATGGTGAGTTCCTAAATTGGTCACCAAAGCGTCTTGTTATAGAATTCGCGATATACAACTACTATAACACTTGGACGTTTATCTTATCTTATCGGATAGCATCTCATGTGACAACCCCCATAGCTAGGCTTAGGGTCTAGGACCGCACCTAGACTGGTCACGTGACATGACGTCATCGTAGGGCCTGGAGCTATGACCTCATGGGTCTAGGCTATGACATCATCAGTGATGTCATGCCTCGCGACTACCTCATGGACACCTCATGTTATCCGCATATATGTATTCCCACACCAGCCCTTATGTACAGGAGACCTACCCTAAACCCGATACCTTACATATATATACCGCAGACCCTCCTGTACTTCTCCTTAGTTCTATTCACTTGTATCTTGCCCGGTTCCCCACGTCTGAACTGCCTGAGGTACACAGTGGAGGTTCTCCCTTCCACTCTTTGCCGGGTTATGCCATCCCATTACGAAAGGCACCATCGTCAAACCCTTCTCCTCCTTGTTGGCCTTATCTATTGGCTAGATGCTGCTCGTCGTCCACTGCCAGCAGGAACCTTCCCGCAAGACGGATGGAGCTGCCTCGTTTGCCGTTCCACTCCGTTACAGTGTGCTCCCTCATGAAGGGATTGTCAAAGCCACTGGCAGGAAAACTTATGCCCTTATCTGTCCCTTCCCATTCATGGGAAGATATTTCCTTCGACTTCATCACAGGACTACCCCCTTCCAACGGTTTCGATTCTATAGGGGTAGTTGTCAATTGTTTTTCTAAAGAAATTGTTCTTTTCCCTTGTCATAAAACAACTTCTTCTTCAGACTTAGCAGCTTTATTTAGAGACCACATATGGTGTCTCCACAGACTACCTAACACTATTCTCTCAGACAGGGGACCACAATTCATCTCGGAGTTTACCAAGGAACTTTGCAAAGTACTTGGCATTCAGCAGAAGCTCTCCACAGCATACCATCCTCAAACGAATGGTCAGACAGAAAGGGTCAACCAAGAAGTTATTGCATATCTCTGTGCTTATGTTATAGTTCAGGACCTATACGCTACGTTTTCACCTTTTTCATCACTTTCGAACTTAACGATTTCTATTACTTTTCGAAGTCACATGACCAGTGCACGTGACCGTGAGATCTCTCACGTGACCTGAGGTCTAGTCCAGGATGTCATCATGACATCACACCTCATGTCTTTCATTTCCGTTTCCTTTCCCATGAGGACGCTTCTTCTTTCCCACACGGACTTTTCGCCATCCTCATGACTTCCTCATTTCTCCCTCATGTTCTTTCTCTCACACCGGCCCTCAATTGATTAGGACTCACACGACCTACCCTAAACTCCCCGTACTCACATATATAAACCCTCTTCCCTCGTCGTCTAGCTCCCCAGTCCTATTCACTTGAATACTCTCCTACTTAGGGGCCTGTTCAATTGTCTACCACTCCTGTTCTATTCCCAATCCTATTACTCTACATTTGCCGTCTTCATGCCCATTACCGCATGCTTATCATTTTGTGCCAAGTTCATGATCTACTTGGGCACCGTCAACTTTCTTATACTCGAATATCACGTACTCATCCACGTCTGGTTAGACGTCTGTACCTGCACCGTCCACACCATTGCAGAAGTCGCCCGATGCCTAGATTAGGTGTCATTCATCTTTAGTTGTTTCATCGTTCACTCCATTTCACTTGAATAGGACTGCCGCAAGGCCGAACCTATTCGTTCCCCCTCGCCATTGTCGTTATATGCGCTCCCGAGCACGAGCCGATCATCTCCACTTCCAGCAACAACAAGCAGCTCTAAACCTCTACGCCGCCACCCACATCATTCATCTCTCGCCTGCTCCTGAGCCACTCTGCTTCACACCCTTCCTAGGTCTACCGGCTATCGCCGACGAAATCGACCCTAACGACCATCCAATCGAAGCACCCCGCGAGTACTTCCCTGCATCTATCCCATCTCAAGAACCGACTCCTGCTCCTCATTCCCCTTCCCCCTCTTTCTCTTCTCGTGCTGTCTCTCCCGCTCCTCCACCAGCTCCACCCTGTGCACGTCATCAGTGCAAGAACTGTCGCCCCGAACTAAAGAACGTTCGGCCCGAAACCGGTCGCTTCCCAGCACTCTTCCGTCTCCGTCCCTGTGCCGTCCTTCACCAACCCTCAAAGTTGTTGTAAAAAATGTCTGAGCAAGCTGCCGCTCCTCCCGTCGACCCCAACGTTACGTGGGCCGACATTTGCAACACCATGGCCAACATGGCCACCCTTCTCCAAGCATCGCTGCTTTCTCAGCAACAAATGATGCAATAATTAGCCGAAGCCGTGACGACACATCCCTCATCGCTCCCTAACAAGCTCATTGCTGACCCCGGGATGTGGGATGGCAACCGGGTCACATTTCGCCCCTGGTGGGTTAAAATCATGACCTGGATACAGTATCAAGGTGGTCTAGACGATCGTCAGCAAACCACCGCCATTCTCCTCTGAATGGTAGGCAAGGCAGAATCTTTTGCGAGGATTACCCTCGAAAAGTATCAAAAAATGAACTCGACCCTCGAGTGGCCAACGTGGGAAGAGCTAAAGAAAGAAGTCAAAAATCACTTCAGGATCGACATCCTGAAAGAAGAATCATACATACGGCTGACCAACCTCCGGCAGGGCTCAATGCCAATCGAGGTATTCACGCAACAATTCAAGTTGTTACGACAGGACGCGGACCTGTCGCGACATGACAACAATGTCCTATGTTTGTATAAGGAACGTATGGACTATAACATTTACTTCCAGTTGTCCACAAGGAGTCCCACGCTTGCCGACTCACTCGCCACTTGGCAAGAAAAAGCAATCAAAATGGGCAAGATGTTCAAGAAGATGCAGCTAGAGTGTAGTAGACAGCCATAGCAATGTCAATTTGAGCCCCGCTTCACAGAAGTGGGTACGCAACCAGGCTGAGGTGCCCCAATGGACACTCGCGCAGTCCAACCGACCCAGCAGGAAACAAGAACCTGCTATGGTCGGTCACATATCGCGTGTGTGCAAAGAACCGCGAAAACCACGTGGCCGGCCCATCTTCGATCCGGTCACCGGCCGTACCCGCTACACCCCACCTCATCCCGCCCCTCTCTGTGAAATACCCCTCGCGCCCACCACCACCATTGCCACTGTTCCTGAAACGGCACAAGGTTCCGGAAATCCCCCATGGATGACCGAAGAGGTCCAGACCTACTACCTGGACATGTTCGAGTCCCGAGCCTGCCAGCTTGCCGCAGAAGGACTCAAGGGAAAAGGCAAGGCCAAGTAGAGAGAGGTACCTACTCAGCTAAGGACCCTTCTTTTTCATCTTCATCTTCTTCTTTTTTTAATCGCTTTTCTGTACTTGGGGAAATGGACGGTGGGTTGGGCGACGATGACTTACCGAACAATTTGTCTTATACTAGTTACGATATCAACTCCGAAGGAGCGTCTCTTCGGAGCACGGCACTGGAGGATAAAAATAGTGTGCTTAATTCTCCGGTTATGGACCAAATTTCTTTTTTACCCGATTCTCCTGCTAACCCTAACCTTACCCTCAGGAATACCTCTCCTGCTGGGGAATTCGACATCGACACTGACATTTATTTTCAGAAAAACCATAAATGGCAAAAAACATCGGAAAAAGCGCTTCTCGACTTAGGAGCAGTCCAAATGTTCATGGACAAAAAATGGGTAACGTCTCTTGGAATCCCTACAAAAAAATTATCTCTTCCTCGTTCCATCACTAACACCAATGGGACTACTTCATCCCACAGCACAATCACGGACTATGTTTCAGTCATTTTTTCCTACCAAGGGCACTCTGAAGGAGTTGACGCCCTGGTAACCAATTTGGGCACTCATCATATTTATCTAGGCTACGACTGGTTCCAATGCCACAACCCTCTCATCAACTGGATCAATAAAGAAATAAAGTTCTGCCGATGCACCCGCAACTGCATCACGATCAACACAGCAGGGCTAATCGAAGAGGTCTGGAACCTGTCTATTCAATCAATCGAGGAAGGACTCGCCAAAAAGGTACCCAAACAGTACCATGACTTCCTCAACGTATTTAGCAAAGAGGAATCGAAACGCATGCTGGTCCGCAAACCCTGGGACCATGCCATTGATGTTAAACCCGACTTTGTGCCCAAAAAGGGTCGGGTAATCCCACTCTCTGACGCCAAGCTAGAGGAAGTCCGGAACTTCCTATTCTCCAAACAAGAAAAGGGCTATATTCGACCATCAAAATCCCCACAAACAGCCCCAGTCTTTTTTATCCCAAAGAAAACTGGCGAGAAACGTCTCGTCATGGACTACCAATATCTAAACAAGGGTACAGTAAAAAACTCATACCCTCTTCCCCTCATTTCAGCGCTTGTCGACTGCCTTAAAGATGCGGACAAGTTCACCTGCCTCGACCTTAGGTGGGGATACAACAACGTTCGCATCAAGGAAGGCGACGAATAGAAAGCAGCCTTTGTCATGCCCCTGGGGGCTTATGAACCAGTCGTAATGTATTTCGGGATGACTAACTCCCCTCCCACTTTCCAATAGATGATGAACGATATTTTTAATGACATGTATGCTGCAGTCATTGTATACCTCGACAACATGTGCATTTCACAAAAAACAAAACAAACAAAAAACACTCCGAGGTTGTAAAAGAGGTTTTATGTCGACTACACGAAAACAACCTCTACACTAAACCAGAGAAATGCGTATTTAACGCTGAGAAAGTTGACTTTTTAGGCATGACAGTGTCCGCCGATGGCGTCGGTATGCAAAACAACAAAGTCGACGCCATACTCGACTGGCCCGCCCCCACGAAGCTCAAGCAGCTGCAATCATTCCTCGGACTATGTAACTATTATCGCCGCTTTATTAATGGTTTTGGACAGATCGCCCGTCCCCTCAACAATCTAACAAAGAAGAACGTGCCATACACCTGGGGGGAGGCACAACAAAATGCGTTTGACACGCTCAAAAGCCAATTCACAACCGCACCTCTCCTTGCTTTCCCTGATGCCTCAAAAGAAATGTGCGTCGAAACCGATGCCAGTGACATTGCAACGGGTGCAGTTTTATCAGTTCTTGGGGAGGATGGCTCCTGGCGTCCCTGCACCTTTTTATCTCATTCTTTTTCTTCTGCTGAATATAACTACCCAGTTTATGACAAGGAGTTACTGGCTATCATTCGCGCTCTCGAGGAGTGGCGCCATTATGTAATTGGAAAAACTAACTTCGAGATTTGGACAGACCATAAAAATCTTGAGTACTGGAAAAAACCGCAGACGCTCTCAGGCCGCCAAGCCCACTGGCACGAGCTACTACAAGAGTTCAATTACACATTAATTTATAAACCTGGCAACATGAATGGGTGTGCTGACTGAAACAGGATGGAACTAAACAAAGTAGTACAACACCTAATCTAGGTGTTGGGCTACTTCGGCGATGGTGTGTACAGTTCAATTGCGAGTGTCCAACCAGACGTGGATAAGGACGTGGAGTTCAGCGACAAGGAAGTGAACGGTTCCAAGATATAGCATTCATGAGGTAAAACGAGTAGCGTGCGATAACGTGCACGAAGTCGGCAAGTGCAGAGTAAAGAAGAAAGTAAGAAGAGTGGTAAACAAATGAACAGGCCCCAAAGAGGAGAGTATTCAAGTGAATAGGACTAGGGAAATAGACGATGAAGGGAGAGGGTTTATATATGTAAGTATGGAGGGTTTAGGGTAGGTCGTCTGAGTCCTAATCGATTGAGGGCCAGTGTGAGAATGAGAGAACATGAGGAAACCATGAGGACGGTGAGAAGTCCATGTGGGAAAAGGGAAGCGTCCTCATGGGAAAGAGAACGGAGATGAAAGACATAAGGTATGATGTCATCATGACATCATAGGTTAGACCTCAGGTCATGTGAAGGTTCTCACAGTCACATGCACTGGTCACGCGACTTCGAAAAGGAAAAGAAAGCGTTAAGTTCAAAATAAAGAAAAAGTGAAGAACGTAGCATATGGGTCCTGAACTATAACACCGACGCTCTTTCTCATCGCCCCGATCATGGCGACGCCGTCGGTAAGCTAAACGAGAACATCACCATCTTCCCTTCCACTGTTCTCCATTCCTCCTCCCTCTCTATTCTGGTCGAACTAACTTCTGCAGATGCTCGCTTACCCTCAAAGGGTTCTCCTGAGACGGCAGGTTTCGACCTGTACGCCTCCATTGATCTTGACATTCCTGCCCATGATCAAGCCCTCATACCCACCCATGTCAAGATCTAGCTACCCTCCGGCACCTACAGCAGAATTGCACCTTGTTCGGGCCTCACCCTCAAGCATAAAATCGACGTCATGGCTGGAGTCATTGATGCCGATTATAGGGGAGAAATTGGTGTAATTCTGTTCAACCACTCCGATTCCCCCTTTCACATTTCCAAGTTTGACCGTATCGCACAACTAATTATAGAAAAAATAGAAAACCCAACACTAACAGAAGAAAAGACTCTCAACGAGTCACAACGAAACGACAAAGGCTTTGGCTCTACGGGAGTCAAAGCAATCTCTTCCACCTCATTATCTCCAAACTTTGAAACTAAACTATCTTTTGAATCAGCCAAAATGGATGTTGATGCTATCAACGAATACAAATACTATGCAAATGAAAAACTTTTCAGAAATTCGAATGGAATTATCTTCATCCCTCCTTCTCTCTGCACTGAGTTGATCTCGCTATTTCACGATTCTCCTGTCACGGGCCACCCAGGCCATGACCGTACCATTTCTTCTATCAAACGCTTCTATTGGTGGCCAGGCACTACCAAAGACATTTCTTCTTACATCAAACACTGCCAGGTGTGCTCCCTCACGAAGGGTTCGTCAAAGCCACCGGCAGGAAAACTTATGCCTTTACCTGTCCCTTCCCACCCATGGGAAGATATTTCCTTCGATTTTGTCACCGGACTACCTCCTTCCAACGGTTTTGATTCTATTGGGGTAGTCCTTGATTGTTTTTCCAAAGAAATCGTGCTTTTTCCATGTCATAAAACTACCTCTTCCTCAGACCTAGCCGCATTATTTAGAGACCACATGTGGTGTCTTCACGGACTCCCTAACACTATTCTCTCGGACAGAGAACCGCAATTCATCTTGGAGTTTACCAAGGAACTTTGCAAGATACTTGGCATTCAGCAGAAACTCTTCACGGCGTACCATCCCCAAACCGATGGTCAGACGGAACGGGTCAACCAAGAAGTTATCGCGTATCTCTGCGCTTATGTCGCCAAAAAACAGGAGACATGGGCCTCGTGGCTAAAAATGGCACAATTCGTGCACAACAACACTCTCACCACAGCCACGGGAACCACACCCTTTTCAGTCACGTGAAACTACTCCCCGTGCATGGGAACGGAGCCCACAAACTCCACTACGACTCCTGGGGGGTCGTTCGGTAAAACTATAGGACAAAATCACGAAGAGATCGCTTCCACATTACAAAAAACTCGCGATCGGATGTCGCACGCACAAACATCCAAGCACTCTTCAGCTCCCGAATATTCTATTGGAGATCTAGTCTGGCTCTCCACCAAACATCTCTCCCTCCCCTATCCCACACATAAATTAACACAAAAATTCATCGGACCCTACTGTATCACCGCCATCCTACCTAATGCCGTCACCCTCACCCTCCCTTCCTCAGTCTCCATTCATCCTACCATTAATATTTCCCGCGTTAAACCCTACAAAGCCCTGCTGGACGGACAAAATGTATTTAAACCAGATCCCATCACTGTGACCGAAGACCGTCACGAGGAATACAAAGTCAACCGCATCGTCCAGTCAAGGCTTCATCATGGTAAATTACAATACCTCATCCACTGGAAGGGATGGGACGAGGTGGATCACACCTGGGAACCCGCCGTTAATTTAAAACATGCGCAAGACACAATTACCGAGTTTCACTCTGCCCATCCAAACGCTCCACAACCCATTCGGGGCATCTCCAAGATAGAATTCACATCCCTCTTTCGTCCGTTTGGTCCCTCCTATACTGAATTCACCGATTCTCGACTAGATCTCGAATCTGGTGAATGGGGGGTAGTGTTATAGTTCAGGACCTATATGCTATGTTTTCACCTTTTTCATCACTTTCGAACTTAACGATTTCTATTACTTTTCGAAGTCACGTGACCAGTGCACGTGACCTGAGGTCTAGTCCAGGATGTCATCATGGCATCACACCTCATGTCTTTCATTTCCGTTTCCTTTCCCATGAGGATGCTTCTTCTTTCCCACATGGACTTCTCGCTGTCCTCATGACTTCCTCATTTCTCTCTCATGTTCTTTCTCTCACACTGGCCCTCAATTGATTAGGACTCACATGACCTACCCTAAACTCCCCATACTCACATATATAAACCCTCTTTCCTCGTTGTCTAGCTCCCCAGTCCTATTCACTTGAATACTCTCCTACTTAGGGGCCTGTTCAATTGTCTACCACTCCTGTTCTATTTCCAATCCTATTACTCTGCATTTGCCGTCTTCATGCCCGTTACCACACGCTTATCGTTTTGTGCCAAGTTCATGATCTACTTGGGCACCGTCAACTTTCTTATACTCGAATATCATGTACTCGTCCACGTCTGGTTAGACATCCATACCTGCACCGTCCACACTGTTGCAGAAGTCGCCCAACGCCTAGATTAGGTGTCATTCGTCTTTAGTTGTTTCATCGTTCACTCCATTTCAGCTTACATCGCCAAAAAGCAGGAGACTTGGTCCTCATGGTTAAAAATGGCACAGTTTGTGCACAACAATACTCTCACCACTGCCACAGGCACCCAGTTATGCGAAACTACTCTCCACGCATGGGAATGGAGCCCACAATCTCCACTATGAGTCCTAGGGGGTCATTCAGTAAAACTATTGGTCGCTCCCATGAAGAGATCGTTTCCACACTACAAAAAACCCACAATCGGATGTTGTATGCACAAACATCCAAGCGCTCTTCCGCTCCAGACTATGCTATTGGAGACCTCGTTTGGCTCTCCACCGAACACCTTTCCCTTCCCTATCCCGCACGTAAACTTATGCAGAAGTTTATTGGCCCTTACCGTATTTCCACCATACTCCCTAACGTCATCACCCTTGCTCTCCCTTCCTCCATATCTATTCATCCGATAGTCAACATTTCCCACGTAAAACCCTACAAAGCCCCACTGGACAGACAATCCATATTTAAACTGGATCCTATTACCATGACTGAGGACCATCACAAGGAATACGAAGTCAATTATATCGTTCAGTTGAGACTTCACCGCAGAAAACTACAATACCTCATCCACTGGAAGGGATGGGACAAGGTGGATCACACCTGGGAACCCGCTGTAAATTTAAAACATGCACAAGACACAATTGCTGAGTTTCATGCCACTCACCCAAATACCCCATAACCCATTCAAGGTATCTCCAAGCTCCAGTTCACGTCCCTCTTTTGTCCTTTCGGTCCCTCCTATACTGAATTCACCAATTCTTGATTAGATCTCGAATCTGGTGAATGGGGGGTAGTGTTATAGTTCAGGACCTATACGCTACATTTTCAATCTTTTTTCAATTTTCAGACTTAACAATTTCTTTTCACTTTTGAAGTCATGTGATCAATGCATGTGACCAAGAGACATCTCATGTAACCTGAGGCCTAGCCCCATGATGTCATCATGACATCACGCCTCATGTCTTTCATCTCCGTTTCCTTTCCCATGAGGACGCTTCCTTATTTCCACACAGACTTCTTGTCGTTCTCATGGTTGCCTTGTGTTCACCTCATGTTCCCTGTCTCACACTGGCCCTTAACTATTTAGGACTCAGACGACCTACCCTAAACCTATCGCTATTCACTATATAAACCCGCTCCCCTCTGTTGTCTCCTCTCCTTAGTCCTATTCACTTGATTACTCTCCTATTTAGGGGCCTGGTCATTTGTCTATCACTCTTCTTACCTTTCAATCCTACTCTGCCATTGCTGTCTTCATGCCTGTTACTGCATGCTCATCATTGAAACACGTTTATGCTCTATCTGGGCACAGTTAACTTTCTCGTCGCCAATTACCATGTCCTTGTCCACGTTTGATTGAACACTTGCAATTGTACCATCCACACCATTGCTGAAGTTGCTCAATGCCTAGATTAGGTGTTGATCTCTTTTGATTGTTTAGTCACTCAACTCTGTTTCAGAAGGTAGGCAAGGACTTCTCTGTTGACCCGTTCCATTTGACCATCTGTCTGGGGATGGTATGTTATGGAAAGTTTCTAGTGGATGCCAAGAACTTTGCACAGTTCCTTGGTGAACTCTGAAATGAATTGAGGTCCTCTATCTAAGAGGATAGTGTTAAGAAGTCTGTGTAAACAACATACATG